>JAULCF010657250.1:0-10620 GCA_032361265.1 Devaleraea mollis | reverse complement strand
GAGCTCGAGCTCAATACTTCAAAGAAAGCGAATTTGAGCTCGAGCTCAAACTCGCTTTCTTTGATGTAATGTTGGCACTGGCACTTGACACGTGCCACTTCAACGGATTTCCTGACCATTGAATAAATAAGTGCCATAATTTTGCATCTCATAAGGAGGTTTAGACAACCAAAACTTTGATAACTAAATAAAGAAGTAAAAACATTATCAAAAAAAACAGAGTCGTCTGAAAGAAACACATTTCTTGACGATGCAGTATACTTGTATACCAACTCCACCTCGATGAAAATGATCTCAAACCAGCTTTCCTTGAAGTAGAGTTGGCACTAGTACTAGGCACGTGCCGCTTCAATGGATTTCCTGACCATTGACTAAATATGCACCATCAATTTGCATCTATCTCGTAGGGGGGTTTAGACGACCAAACTTTGAAAACTAAATAAAACAGCATTTTTTTATAAAAAAAACAGCGAAAGCAATTGCTTTTGTTGGCTTTTTTTTTGATAAAAAATGTTGTTTTATTCAGTTCTGTGCTCGACTTCTTAGTCTGACCATCCAACTGCACAGAAGAGCATTCAAATCTTGCAGCAGTCAGCTGACTATGGCGGCGATTTCTATTCAAAAAAGAATGAGCAATTGATGGGTTAGCCCAGGCTTTCAGACGGTAGCCCACTTGGACAAATATAATTGCACTATACACTATAATGTTCAAGTACTTTTAGAACTTTGTTACTTTTTGTATACCACTAATAACTTAACCTTTCGCCATATCGAGGCATAAGTGTGTAAACGATCTTTGAGCTAATTCTAATAACCGAGTCAACGTTCTTTTAGCTAATACTAGCTAAAAGATCGTTTATGCTCGCCTGGACAACTACTGTCGAAGTAGTTTTAGTACTCTTACGTTTCGCCAATTTGAGGCTTAGGTGTGTAAACGATCTTTGAGCTAATACCAAATTTTCGAAGTGGAAGGCCTCTGAGCTAAGCATTAATACAGCGCGAAGTACCACAATGTGTCATATATAACTCGATCTTTCAACACAAAAGGTGTTTATTGTAAAGATAATTTACGCACCTAAGTCGTTTAGCGTGCATACCAACAAACATCTGTTTTACCAAACGAGCATCCTCTCCTAAACTTTATAAGTGTAGCTATCACAAACCAGAGAAGGAAGATGAACTAGTACTTCCGGACTGTTGCTCCCGCGGACGACCTGCGTTCAGGTCCTGCTATTAATGTACTGTACCACGAAGGACAAACCCAGCTACAATGAAAGTTAAATTTGTCTCACATGACAAAGCAATAATGAGGGTTGAAAAACAGATCACCCAGGACCTTAAATTGCTGTCTTCGATCTAGAAAATATCCTTCTACCCAGCTTCTTTTTCCCCTCTTTCGGTGGATGCCTCCACAGTGTCGCCCTCATTGCCATCGTTGCTCTTACCCGCGGCGCCGCTCTCATCCGTAGCGTCGCCCTTCTCTCCAGCGGTGCCCTCCTCCACCTCATCGTCCTCCTCCCCAGAGGCGACCTCCTCCTCAGCGGTACCCTAATCCACAGCGTCGCTCTCGAACATAGTGTCGCCCTTCTCCTCAGCTTCGACCTTGCCCACGGCGTCACCATTTTCCACAGCTTCGCTCTTGCCCACGTCGTCGCCCTTACCCGCAGCCTCGTTCTCTTCCACAGAGACGTCCTACTTCACAGCGTCGGCATCCACCAGGGCTATGCCATCATTTTCAGTACAGTCAATCCCCACAGCGACGCCGTCCTCCAAACTGTCGCCATACCTTCAGTTTAGGCTACTGCGACCAACGAACACCGAATCGCGGTGTTAGACTAAATAGATATGAAAAACACATGTCAGCATCTGATCAAAACCAATGTTAGATGCATCAGAACGCGTGAATGCGTCCGAACTCCAATCGGCTCAGACTCACCCGTGACGAATGTCCACAGCAGTCTGCAGTAAGAAAATGAATAGGTATAAAACAAGCCGGCAAGAACAAATTGGTTGGCTTCTTTTCGTACTGAAGAATGTTTGAGATAATTAAGATCCTTGACAAAGAACGAACTTTCTGCCGCCACAAAAAGATAGCGATGTAGCCCCAGATCCATCGCCGCCAGCGCTCTCAAGGCAATGATTCGCCATTTCGGATTGCTGGAAAATCCATGGACGGAAAGGCCTTGCTAGAGGGGCCTCAGCGAAGGACACGCCAGAGATCGGGGAGCATGATAGCGGCCGCTGCCGTCGTCGAAACATTTCGCACAATCGTGACATGTGGTAGTTGACACTGTAAAGTTCGGATTAAAAGTTTTACAGGAAGGACACAGAATTCTAGTTATAAAAAGGGACAGTAAGCTGCTTGTCATATAGTGCGACCAACATGCCATCTACGATAAAACCTTCGATTTACGCTCTCTTTCGCTCACTCTCAGCTGGCCCCATAAAATGAAATATTCTCTGCGTTCTTGCCATTTTCACACCGTAAGAAACACGCCGATTTCGAGCTGGAAAAGGCATAAATAGAAAAGTCGCGATAACTCGAAAACAGCTGAGGACTGGTTTTCTCTGAGCCCTTCTTTGTAACCTCTTCCAGCACTGAAAATGTTCAGCAATGTCTTTACTAGATGTCAGTACTTATCATACAAACAGGAGTTCAGTTACGAAATTAGGATTCCTATTCATTGTCCTATTGTATTGTTGACCTCGAAATTAGGATTCCTATTCATTGTCCTATTGTTGACCTCCCAGTGCTGACCGAGATCCTAGATTGACAGAGGCCTTCCTGGCCTTTCTCCAGTCACTGTGTGTTTTGATAGGCGGAATTCCAGCAAGTCCTCAACTGCGACGAGTCCAACCAGTCAATCAACCACCCTCGAACACTCAGACCAGCACGAATTTCATCTCTCGCTCACTCAAAACAACCCTCCCGTTCCTCACCGGTACCCTCCAGCAGTAATACCCACACACATTTCATCTCCATTCCAGTCCTACACCCTAATCCTCGCAACTGGAAGTGTATTGCGCGCCCTGCTCGCCTTGCTGTCTACGCGCGCCCTGCTCGCCTTGCTGTCTGCGCGCGCTATGCGCGCTCTCTGCGCGTCCTGCGCGTCCTGCGCTTCCTGTGATCCGTGCGCGTTCCGCCCTTCATGCCAGACATGCCCATTATGCGCATCTTGTTCGCCATGCGCATCATGCGCATCATGCGCATCATGTGTCGCCCCGCCAGCTCAATCGCCCGGCTAGCCCACATCGCCACACTCTCTCCGCAATGGTCTGCGTGTTCACTAGACTGGGGTACACCATCACGCATTGTTCTCGCGAGTCACTCGTGAGCATGAAGTGTAGTCAAGCTGGTCCGGGTTCGGGCCCCAAGTCCGTGACAAGCTTTAGAAGCTCAGCCTGTGAAAATACGGTCTGGGCGGCCGCAAGCTCGCGTTGGACCCTGTCTCTGTCTTTTTGTCTTTTCTCAGCGGGGCGGTCATTGCGAGTTCCAGACCTTCCACGAATGTTTATACCAGCGGTCCCCGGCTGGTTGTGTTCGGCTTTCGCGAGAGCTGCAGCTGATAACGTTGAGAAGTAGGACGACTCCTGTTCCTCTGGAAGGATGCCTCTTTCGACTCCTCCTATGAGGCGATCGAAGAAGTCAAAACCCCACTCAGCAGCAAGCAACCCATCGGCCTGGGCATCCTTCGTCCGGCCGCGCTTATCAGAGACGTCCGCCAGGCTTCGCGCGAAGTTCTTCACAAAGGGGAGGACGAGTATTTCCCCCGCGTCTGCGCAGTTGTCTGAATCGACATTGTCGAAGACCGCCCATCAGTCTCGATGGCAGGCTCTGACGATGTCTTGGAGAACACGATTCGGTGGACAGGCTCGCCGTTGATGAAGGTCTTTGGAAACTGCCAGAAGGCAGTCCACTACCCACTTGCATCCCCTCCGCGCGCGGTCTGTTCCCGCTAATCCACTAGTATCCCCACCCACCGTGACCAAGCCTCCAAGAATTTTGGAGAAAGGCTTGGTGCGTTTGATGAAAACGGCTGTCTTCGCGTCGGTGGCTGTGCGTGCTGTGAGTGTGGGCGGGGGAACAGTCCCAGTTTTCGAAAGGACGATAGCTGCACAACGCGTTCTCCCGTTCGCCCTCTCCTGAAGAACTGCTCGAGCCGCCTCATGCCCGACGCGCAGTGAATCGCAGTCGGGAATCAGTGCGCGAGTTATCGGAAGTCGACCAGGGGGAATTAATTGTTGATCGGACAGAGTGAGAAGGGACCACATTCCATGGCGGCACAGTGAACTCCCGTAGCTGATATACTGCGCGCATGAGCAAGTAATCCGGAACACGCGGCGAGGGTCAATACTCCCAAACAGCGCGAGGGCGATATCGTCAAAATTTTGGTTGAAGGTTCCGACACTAGCATTGATGATCAGAGTGACGTCCTCGGAATGTACCGTGGTCCCGTGTAGATTGAGAGTTACAATTTCGTCGTCGCCTTCGATGACAATCGCTGCCTTGGAAACAAAGTAGAAACTTCGCACGGATTGCTTGCGAACGTCTCGGAAGTGCTTCAGGGCGGCGCTGCCCATCCAACCGCTCATGGTATCTTCGTAAGCAAGCGTGGGACCTTTTGCACTCATATAACGCTCCTCGCTTAGGAGCGCTGTCCCGGTCTTTGTCAGCAGGGTCATTGCAGTGGATTCGATCTGGTTGTCAAGTGCCTCTGCCAACTCACACAGGTCCGTTTGCAGCCCCACATCGTCTTTTGTTGCGCCGTTGTGTCTCTCGTTTTGGCCGTTGGTAAGTCTACCCCTGTTCAATGTCCATTTCTGATACAACAATGCCCAGTGTTTCCTTATTTTGTACCAATTCTTTTTCACATAACCCAGCAGAGTCGAAGGGCGCCTAGATGCTCGCTGGCCATCAGCACCAACAACTTCTTTCAGCGGTGTGACAGAATCGGAGATTAGCTCCAACGCGGCCCAAGATTTGTCCCACTCGTCTTGAGTACTGGCGTAGTTCAAACTGCGCCATACACCGCAAGCCGCTTCCCTTTTTTCCTCCGGTAAATAAGTGACCGCGATACTTTGTCGGAAATATGTCTGAACGTGAAACCTGCAAAGATTGACGTCCGACAGAGGTGAAACATTGCGCAGCGCTTTGATCTCTGTGTTGTCATTGTCGATGATAATCGTTTTCATACAGATTTCGCTAACGCGCTGCTGAAACAGAAGACCCCTGCCCACTGAAATGGAATCCTCAGTAGTGAATACATGCTGTGAACCCATCTGACCGTTTCCCTCGCAGTCCGTGAGGACAGATAGCATAAGCGGGCATCGGCCGCGGTTGGTGTTGTGGGTTGAATCTTCCCCAGCCACATCACCATACAGCCTCCCGATTATGTTCTGCCCAGCTCCCCTCCAGTGCAGAGAGTCCAGGTCCCTCCCATTGCATGCGGCAATCCGTTTCGCCGACTCCGGCGACTCTGGCGAAAGCAAATCAACTTCGGTGAGATCGGGCTCATCTTCGTATCCCCGCGCCCCGCCAGCCAAAGGTTTCAGAAAGAGCCAAAAAGATCCCCCCGTGCTAGCAATAAACCTTAGACACCTATCAACCTCGGACATGCCGGCCGGTCCTTTGTCTCTCTTCTGCCTCTTCATCTTCTGCTTCGCGTTATCAATCGCCTTAGGTGTGATCATGCGGCCATCGCTCGTAAAAGGGCCGCCCAAGGCTTTGATGAGAGCCTTAGTCGACGGTTTGTAAACTGCCGCTCCTTCAATGATGCCAACCTCATCTTCGGTGAGCTTACGCTTTGCCGGAAGAAAGTTCAATCCGTCCGTGCCTTGAGCAGTGTTGATGTAGCAAGTGTGACTGTGTCGATTAGGGCAGATCGGCTCATGGGGATCTCGGACTTTGTGACTTTTGAACTCTACTTCGTATACGTAAAACGGAGTCTGCGCGGTACTGGTCCGCCTTGGCTTGCACGTCACAGAAGCCCCAAATCTGCACCCCCTGTCGTTGTCCCGGCGCTTCCTCTCTTCTGCACCATCATTGCTGCTCGCATTTGTCTTATACCTTGAGTGAAAGTGACAAGAGAAGTTTCGTTGCCATGTCGGAGCCAATACCGGATCAATCCACTTCGTGCTCGTGGATCGCGTGAAAGCTGGCTTTTTCCTGACACACGGCTGAGAGTTCCGGTATTGAGCGCTGAGTACTTTCCTGCTCGGACTAGGTTTGAGCACGGATCCTATCGACATGGCGTGCCGGTGCATAGCCCTCAGGGCCGTCGCCATATCTGCGTGCTCGCTGCGATGTAGCTCCGCCAATGGAAATGCCGCTGAATCCATTTCGGGCAAGAAGTGGTTGATTGTGGGAGCCACGCGCCTGTCACGTACGGAGGCTCAGATCTAAGATCGACGTTGACCGCTGAGAGAGAATGATGGAAGAGCACTGATCTGCCCTAGCTGAGAGAACTAGTACCTACTATCGGAAAGCTTTTGTAATTATAATTCTTGTCGGTTACTAGACCCGCGGTGGACTAAAACACGGCAAATATAATCAAAAAACAGTTTTTAAGATAGGTCTCGGTGCGTTGGTCCTATTCTATTGTAAAAGACTGCTGAATCCGTCCATGAATCAATTTCAATTGCGACGGCGGCGGCGCCTCTTGCGGCAATTCTTCTTCAGCGTCGTGCGGGACTCGCTAGCAGACAGGCTGATAATCTTGCGTGTAGTGTCTTTGATGGCGGTGGTCCTTGCTAGCAGGCGATCGCCTGGAGTCATATCGGCGAGAACGTTCGTCGCCAAGGCCTTTTCGTCGCAACTCACACCGTACCTTTCTTTTAGCCTCTGCGCCACGTCGGAAGTTCTTTCTTTTTTCGCTGTGATCCGCTCTTTTTTCTTCTTCTTCCTCAGAAGGTATTGCTCTTTCTTAGTCTCCGGGTAAACAGTGCCGATTTCGAGATAACGCCTTATATCTCGGCGGACATCGGGACTCTTTCCGTAGTAACCAGGGGGTACTCGGCCCCGGAACTTGTCAGGTGGTGTTGCCTTCGTAGGACGCTTCTGCGGTGGAGGAATAATACGCCCTTGAAGAGGAGACATAATGAGATAGGCAATAATTAGATAAACGACGGGGAACAGCCAAGGCTTTGAAGTATCTATTCGAAATGAAAGACCTGCATTTATTCGCCGGCGAAGGATTTGGGTAAGTCATTCTGCGAACAAAGAAATCATCACTTTCATTTGAAGGGAAACAGTAGTCATATTTAGTTATTTTTGGGCAATAAAATGACGTAAATGCAATTTGAAGCAAAATAAATCACCCACGGGTGCCTGTGCAGGGAAGTTGCGCGTGTAAAGTCCATAAACCAAGCGACGAAAATACAAGTAACAGAATGTCCTGCCATGCCCTGAAACTAGTAGTCAATGTGCTCACTATCCCTAGTGTCTAGGACCATTGGCAACCTAAGCGCAGTGACTACTAGTCGCTAGCAAAAGTATTAAGTTTCACAAATTTGCATCGCTGAAGGGGGATAAAACGCCTAAAACTTTCATATATTTGCATTCAACGACTGTGGCGAAGAATATCGAAGACTATCGAAGACTTCTACAACAGCGACAAATATCGAGGACTGTAGCCTTTATATGCAAATATATAAAAAAATCAGGCGTATGATCCCCCTTCAGCGAAGTAAATTGGTGGAATTTAACTATTGTGTGACGAGAAAACAACTTTTTGGGGGGAATTCCGTTGATCAAGCCGCGAAGGATGGTGGAAACGATCCACCTGACCTCGCCGCCTGAGAACGTCGCCCTGCCGCGCGATCGCTGACCGTATGGTGGGCGTAAACCGCACCTCGTAGCTAGCGCCCTTACCATGCGATCCACGACGAGCTAGGTCGCGAGAAATGATTTTGGAATGTAGGAAGGACATGTTTTTTTAGAACAATGTCTTTCCTACATTCCAAAACTTCTTGTCTCCAGCCTGAGATTGGGCTGGTTTAAACAAAAAAGACTCTAGTAGAATTGCTAGCAATTGGTAAGCTTACCTTGTACATTGCTAAGGACGAGTTCAGCCAATCACAGGCTGGTCTTGCTGAAAGAAGTTTTTTAAGCGTTCTTTCATCAAGAGCAGCCTGTGACTGGCCGACGTCACCCGAATATTGTAATATTTACAAAATTGGTTCTCAAACATATATGTTTGAAAACCAATTGGTTTTTATTTGTTTTCTAGAGGCCGTTTTGAAGGATTTTTCTTCGGTTTTTGGTTTTCTTTGGCTTTTTACCTGGGTATGTCCACCGTTTTGAAGGATTTTTCTTCGGTTTGAGGTTTTCTTTGGCTTTTTACCTGGGTATGCCCACCGTTTTGTAGGAGTTTTCTTCGGTTTTTGGCTGTCTTTGGCTTTTTACCTGGGTATACCCAGATAGTAGGCCAAAACTATTTCGAAGGTTTTTTCTTCGGTTTGTGGTTTTCTTCGGCTTTTTACCTGGGTATACCCAGGTAAAAACCAAAGAAGACCATAATAATATTATTATGCTTTTTCAAAAAGTTATTATATATTATATGTATATTATAAATATAATATATAATAATATTATGGTTTTCTTTGGCTTTTTACCTTTTTTTCAAAAGGTAAAAAGCGAAAGAAAACCATAATATTATTATATATTATATGTATATATACTTTTTACCACTTCGTCGCACTCATCATCCAACAGCTCCTCGAGCAAAGTTCGAACACGTGTACTTGGAACTCGTGTACCTATTAAATTTTGTCGAAAGAAAGTGCACTTACGGCATCCAGGAAATCAGGATCAATTGGCGAGAAGTTACACATAACCGCTTGTTTGGAGGTGTTTAGAAACAAGCTCTCTTTCCTTGGTATGTAATTTCCAGGCCATTGAATAAATGAAAGCCATAAATATGCATCTCATAGGACCCCGGGGTCTAGACAACAAAAACTTTGAAAACAGCGACCTGTTTATTTATAACTATTTGTGTAATAATAATAAAATCTTAAATTCTTGAAGTTCCAGTATACTACAGTACTATTGTACTATATAGTAGTATACTAAATCTACTAGCTCTACGGCAAGCACATTCGTGTTTTCTGAGTAGTGCACTATTCGAAGAGCACGGGCTTTACCTCCTCGAATAGTGATCACCATTCGAGTCGATTTCCACCAGAAATATCACGATGATGATGTTTACACAGGTAAGCCTTTTAAGGCACTCAAACGGTTATTACCAGAGAAACGTCGTCGTCATGATATTCTGGTGATAAGGGACTTGACCGGTCGAGTTTTTCGTCTTGAAAGACCGTTCGAGTTTTCCGTCTTTTAAGACGAAAAACTCGAACGGTCTCAAGTCCTTTATCACCAGAGATATCATGAAGACGACGTTTCTCTGGTAATAACCGTTTAAGTGCCTTAAAAGGCCTACCTGTGTAAACGATTGCTGAGCTAGCTAGACATGAAGTAACATGGTAATGGTCCGCTAGCAGCCTAGTTCTTAGTGTCAAACTAATGATACCATCTTGAATGTGTAAACCCTAGACGGAAAACTGCAATAAAAATGTATTATTTGCATATGTTCTGAAAAAACTACGGAGTACCCTGTAGTTTTTTCGGAACATATCTAAAATAGTCATTTTTTGACGTCTTCAAACGATCGGGACTTACTAATTCTTGAGTTAGATATTCGTAAGCTACTTCAAGTAGCGTTCTATTTATGCCTCTTAAGATACCAAGCCTTAAAAAAATGTGTGTACAAACATGCTTGGTATTACTTACAAGCCATCAATCAGGCTTACCTGTGTCACTATCTTCGACCAACACTTCTTCAGTTGTAGTCAGGAGAGGTCATAGACCATTGATTAGCTTCAAATAAGCTTAAGAGTTAAACAAGTTGCTCAAAATCTTGCAATAGCAGTTTCACTTGGACAAATCCAGCCCTAAGCGCACTTATTATTCGACTATATTTTAGACCTTATTACAATTTATTGTCTTGAGACTTTGTCGTGTAAACTATTATTGGGCTGTTTCTACCACTGTTCTAACTATAGGGGTAAATTAGCGTTTAAACGCTTGAATTCAAGCTTACCCCGCAGTCCAGAAGCAAAAGTTCCAGGGACTACTTTTTAGGCTAGCAACGTGGGCATCGCTTCGAGGAGCCTAGATCCTACATCTAGGTACACGTTCAAAGTATAGATTATGAAGCTTTTCGGCTATATGGCAGCGGGTGAACATTAAACGGAGCTTTCCTAAGTACATGGTCGAAAGGCAGCTTAAAAATCAGTTCCTGTAGTAGGTAAGCTCGATGGGTTACCGCAATATAAATGTTGCTGCACCTGTCTTACTAGCTTCGAAAAGCGACGGTATTATTATAGCGTTTTAAGAGACTATTACTACCCAGTGAAAACTTACCAGCGGCATGCATCGTTTCCAATCTTAACCCAATTGATGGAATGTTTTCCCTCTTTGAGCCGCTAAACGACGTTTTATCATGTTGGGAAGTGCAGAGACTCAAGTAAGCCCAAACTCACCCTTTCCGTTTTCCGTCCAGGTCATGAGCACCGGGGCGGAGGGGTGGGCTTACTTGAATCTCTGCAATTCCCGCTGTCCAA
>JAULCF010657139.1:0-10623 GCA_032361265.1 Devaleraea mollis | reverse complement strand
TTACCGGATTGTTTCGCGTGGTTGTCCCACTTCTTCTGCTGAGCGCGTTCCTCTGCTTCGGTCCAGTATCCCCAAATGTTAGCAAAGTCGTCGCCGTAAGGAGCGTTGGGGCAGTCGGAAAATAAATTGTACTTCCCAGGGCAGGTGTCCTTTCTGATGCACAAAGATGGCTCCTGTGGATCGAGACCATGGCGACGATGGTACTCATACTGGGACCTGGCGTCATGGGGGTCAAGGCCCACCATCTCTAGCACGGAGTAACGGCGCCAGTCCGCAATCTTGTAAAGAACCTTACGCCTCGGGCGCGCTTCGCCTTCGATCCGACGCACAAGAGTGCCTCCTTTAAACGCTCCTCTGCCTTTGCCTACTCCTCGTACGCCCCGACCATCCTGTGCGCGCAGGCATCTGCCTGCACTACGTCCGCGTCCTGATTCCTGGCACTTAGGGCGGGTCTGGCCTTGGATCCACGCAGGCGTAGGCATTCCGAGACCGCGTCCTCCTCCAGCTGGCACCCCAATTTGTTGAAGCCCACCGCGCCATCCTCCTCTTTGCTGAGGGTAGGAGTTACCGCGGCTGCGACCATGTCCTTGAAAGGAGGCATGGATGCGTCCTCGTGACTCGTGATGGCCGGCTCGGCCGGGGACGCCGCCATCAACAGCTTGGTCGATGGATTCATTGGGATTACCCTTCTCGTTCATATCGTCGGCTTCGTTATGCAGGAAGTCGTAAAATTTCTCGAAGTCGTCCTTCATTGGCAGCTCGTCGGCAATGCCCTTGAGTAGACACTCGCGGAGCACAATATTCGACCACCTCTTTGCTGAGGTAGTCGATCAGTTCCGAGTTCCCGCCACTCTTCTAGAGTTGGCCGTCGAACTCGGCCCTGTCACGGAACGCGAGGTGCGTAGCCGTGACGAGCTTGTCCACCGCGTTGCGGCAGGTTTCCCGTACTTTCCACACGAGCTTGTGCTCGCGCAAGAAAGTAGAGGGGCGCTTCGGCTCCTTCTTCTTGCAGCGGGATAAGTAAATCTTTAACAACTTCTCGTCATAGATCTCCGCATAAGTCCACTTCTCAGTGGACGCTTTCTTGTAGCAGCCGCTCAAGAGATAATACTCCAGCCATGTTGCGGACATCACGATGGTGCCACCAGTGGCCCAGTGGGCCTTTAAAGTAAGCGGCTTCGGCCGATTTGCCTTTTGATACCGCTGGCGCTTAACGCTATAGTACGCCTGTACTTCTGCACTACTAGTGCTAGCGCCTAGTAGGCGGAGAGGGTCATCGAAGTCGGTGAGGTCTAGTGTCTTCGGTGCATCGTCAGTGGATGTGCTGTCTGTAGGGGTGCAGCTGGAAGTTGGGTGGGTGCCGCCGTATCATTGTGGACGTTGGGCGCTGTCGCCGCTGCGGGCTTAGGGAGCAGGTGTTCGAAGCCTTCTGGAGAAGTAACTTCGCATGCCCACAGACCATACGATTCTCGCTCGGCAGCGTCGCGAATACCACTCAAAACTTGAAAGAAGTCTTTTCCGGCCTCGCTCTTCTCCTTCGACGTGTGAGAAGGCAAGAGGCGTCGGGGCGGGGGATGCAGGAACTAGAGGCGGACCTACACTCCGGGCTGATACGGGGAGGTCATCGGGTACGCATGTTTTCATCTGCTCTCGTTTCTACTTAGCACTTAGCTCTTTGTTTAGCAGCGCCTCGTGTGCATTCTGGGACAATTTCAGGTCTCGGCCCCATAAAATCTTGAGGAGCATGTCGTTGTTATCGCGTGTCGGGTCCTCGGCGCGTAGTTCTCGTACTGCCTTAATAAAGAAAAACGTGTTGCCAAGGTCGCGGGAATCAAAGGCGAACTGCTCGTCTGCGTCGACCTCCTCTTTTAGGAGCTGCTTTGCATATTTCCTTGTCTCGTACGCAGCTTTCGCTTTTCCTCTGCCCTTACTCTCAAATTATTTCATCGCTCTCCATTTTTTGCGTCCTGCTGCATCGAAGACCGAGATCGGCTTCTGCACTGGTGCCTCCTTAGAGGAGCGGCCTTTCTGCGGGGCGTCTCCAACTCCGTGTGGAGGTTGCGGGCAGTCGTCGGGGAATCGGGATTGGGCGACACGGGTGGCGTCGATCTTTCCGGAAAATCATCGTCGTCGTCGCCATCCGAGGCCTTCTCTTTGTTGAGGGCGCCTTTGTCGTCCGAGACGTCCTCTTTGTTGAGGAATTCCGTTCGTCGTCGTCGAAGTCCTCTTTGTCGAGGGTTTCGTTGTTGGCAGCCTCTTTTTTTGAGGGTGTCGCTGCGCTTCTTGCGCTTTTCGGAAAGATCTGCGAAAGCCTCCTTCTTCTCCTTGTCCTTCTTTTGCTTCGCCGTACGCTTCTACTCTATCTTGGCTGCGCGGTTGACCTCCTGCTTTCGGGTAGTCTCGACTGCGATCGCTTGCTCCTGCGGGGTACGCCGCTTGGCGCGCTTTGACAGGGGCGTTGTCGTGATGCCAGGGAAAGGGGTGTCTTGCTTCGCGCGCTTGTTCGCGCGAGGTGTGTCCTTCACCATCATGTCATCCCTACTTTCTTTTTTGAGGTGTACGGGGTGGGTGGCTTGGTTCTCTCGTGTCTCTTTGTCGAGCTCGGTGCCTCTTTCTGCCGGGTTTTCTGATATCAAAAAAAGCTCTCGATTCGAATTGCTGAGCACCGGGCAGAAGGGGCGTGTGCTCAGAGAGATGAGAGAGAGATGGGTTAGGGTAGCGCTAAGACACTGCAAGGTGGTTTGGTGCGCTCGTGAGGAAGATGCGTCAGTGTTGACGTCGGCACCCATCTCCTCTCAAGCCCAAGGTGAGTACGTAATGTACTCACCCGAGTTTTTTGTTTGGCGGTCGACTACGGCGCTCATAGAACTGTCTATGAGTAAGTTATGAGACCGCCTGAAACTCGGTCGTTTTGCGCGATCACGGTGAGTGATGCTTGTTTGGCAGGTAAACAGATAGTTCTTTTTTAGATGGAAGGAGTCATTAGACTCCTTATATCTATTTACGATACTTAAGTTGACTGATGTAAACGCCGTGTTTGCTGTGTGGAAACATCTGGTTATTATTGTGTTGGATATCCGATATTACTCATACTTTGCTTGAATATCACACGTCCCACACCTTTTGTCAGAAAATCGGCCCACTGCTGATCGGTCGGCACCTGCGTCATTATCAGTACTTTTGTGTGGACTTGTTGCTGAATGTAGTGGTGACGAACGTCCAAGTGTTTCGTTCGCTTTGAAGGCCAATTTGTAAGAGCTATGTTGAATGCACCTTTGTTGTCGGTTTACAATAAAAGATCTTGCCGATCATCCTTTGTTATGGCTCCTTCGTGATATTTAGTAGCTGGCCTGTCATCTATCCGTAGCGATACCCGTCGTTTGACTACCGGTATCCTTAGCTCTTCTGCCAGTTAAGCTAGCCATGTTAGCAATTTTGCTCCTGTATCAGCTGCGATGTATTCGGCTTCGGTTGATGAGTGTGTAACGGTTGCTTGTCTTGCAGAACCCCACACGATTGGTTGTTTCATAGCTAGCTCCAATAGCCCCGTTATCGATCTTCTTGTATCTCGATCGGCTGCGAAACCGGAATCTGTGTAGCATGTTAGCTCTAATGGCCCCTTTTTGTCATATTTTGGCCCATGGTCTTGTGCTTAGAAATCGATATATCGATTTCAGTGCTGTGACGTGTCGCGGTGATGGATCGTGCAGATGCCTTCCCAGTACTCCCACAATCCACGAAATAGCAGAATGCGTCGTGTCAGAAATAAATCGCAGCGTACCCACTGATTTTTGGAAATCTTTGATATCTGCCCTCTCTTCATCCGTGCGCCGTGCTGACAGCCTGTCAGATCTGAGATCAGCGTTTGCGATATACGGCGTTGATTTTGAGTTGCATTCTTGCACATCGTTTTCAGCCAGTAAATTTTGAATAATTTTTGAGTTGCTAATTTGGATTCCGCCACAGCAACATTTCAATGTTTTTCCCTACGTGCTGAAAACTCATTGGAGCATCCGCTTTTTCGTTTGAATTTTCCGAGATTTTTGCCATTCTTTCCGTCCTTGAAATCGTGGTACTGACTGGGTCCTCTTTTGACGGCTTTTGAATCTTAATTTTCCAGACTTTCAATGGTGATGAGAGTATGTCCAGATCCTCTTTCGTTGGTGCCGACACATCGTCATTATCGACTTCCATTCTGGCCACTCCATTCTTGGTTGTGGTCCAGAACATTGATGGTTCTACTAGCACTTTTTGCCATCCCCAGTGCTGAGCCAAAGGTCGCGCCACGTGTCCCATTGCGCGTTTGCGGCTGGGTCGCCTGGCATAGCTCGCCACAGCACACATACCCTCCCGGGCGCCTTGTAGGTGCCGTCGGCTAGAGGTGGTTGCTTCATCGTTACTATGAATCGTGGATCGTTTGGCGCATTCATGTATGCCCCAGGTCCGTCCCAAGACTCCACTGCGTAACCTTCTGCTGCCGCCGCGGCGAGCATCAATCGGCGTCCCGCCTTCGAGGGCATGTGGGAAGCTGTCCTTGTTTCATAAAAGTCCAGCTCCGGTCTCATTCTGTCGCCCCTGTTCGCGCATCTAACTATTTGTTTCTCCAACCCCCCCTACTGAGTTGTTTTAGACCCGAACGTCATAATTTATGACAGTGGCCTTTCGTCGGCGTGCTGTTCTTCAAGTGTCCATTTCTGAAGGTCGTCGGTGTGGTGTAACACCTCAGCGTCCCATGCTTTGGCCCACGCATCAGCGTCGCTTGAATCTAGTGCACTAGCCAGACTTGTTGGCGTTGGTTGCGGAGGAGAGATTTTGTCTATGATTGATATCGCCTGCTTGGCGATATTGGCTCTTTAGTGCCTGTGCTTTTGAAATTCCGAGAGTGCTTTTGGAGGTCCCATCAAGTCGGGAAACGTTGAAGCTGTGGCTGCTGCTTCCGCAGTCGGTAGGTTGTCTATTTGTGACTCACTCTGACATTCGTTTACAGCTTTTTCTTGTTGCTCGGAGATCTTGGCCGCCTTGCCGTTGTTGTCTGTATCAAAAACAAACTGCTTGTGAATGTATTTGGAGTTTGAGCTGTTGGTGGTAGCCTCTTGGACACGACGCGCGCCTGCTACTATTTTCGCTCGGAGTGCTGAGTTTTCTGGGCGCATTACCCAGTCACCGCAAGGTTCATAAGCCTCTGCATCGGCGTGTGACTTCTGGTTTTCCTTGATCTTTAGATCTGACAACTTTTCCTTAAGCAGAAAATCAAAGCTTCGCACGAGCCCTGTTGTGCCATTGCTGGGTAGCAAGACTAGATACTGGATTTCTGATGTGGCTCTGAGGTACCTGTTTTTGAGCGCCCGGTCCTCTAACTTCTTATTTTTTGGAGTTGTGTCCAAGGTATAACCGAACTGACCAAAGGGGAGGAGGTGCTTTGCAGATTGTGGCTCGCCCGTGATTCCAGAGTTTGGGCTCATCGTCTGCCCTGTGCCTCTTTTGATTGGGAGAAAGTTAGATTTATCAATTGAGTCTAGACAAGCTACCGACCAGAATTTCTTTGAGAGTCCATTTGCTTCTAGAGCCACTCGTGTTGCTGCAAATATTGTTCCAAAGAGTCTTTCAACGATGCTGTTTTGTTGCGAGATGTTGGCTGCTGTGGAAGAAACCTTTGTTCCTTTTGATGGCAGTTCTTTGAGTAGTGCTTTCTTTCGTTGCTCCTTGGCATTGTCGGAGTAATATCGTTTCACTGTCTCTCCCACTGCCAATTCAAAGAGCCTAATACCTGTGAGGATAGCAGCCGCAGCTTCGCTTTTCTTTTTGATGGGAAATCCTTGTGTGTGTCCAGTAGCTGAGTCGACGATCAGTTGCAGATACGCGTTACCGTCGAGGTCCACTGGTGTGATTGGTTCTGTGGTATCAGTTGATACTGCGTCTAGTGGCTCGTCATTCTTTTCCATCAACTCTTTGAACGGTTTTCTTTTTGCTTTGCCGAAAACACATGGTGTGAAACTCTGACTAATTCTCTTTTCTTTGTTGAGTAGATTAAGGATGGAGGCTGCTGAGTTTAGATAATCTCTTTTGAAGTCCTCTATTGTCTTTGGGTTTTAATGGTTGAAGGTGTCATGGAGCGGTAGATTAGCAGGTACTTTCAGGGTTTCTGGTTTAGCGTGCAATGAGGATGTACCTCTTACGTTCTCTAATGAGATTGTGTAAAGAATATCTGAGCCGCGGCCTCCAATCATCTTTGCACTCGTATTATAATAGCACTTGTCTTTTAGAAGTACCCCTTTGCTTGTAAAAATTACCTCATGCGCCTTTGTCATTTGCCCGACTGATATAAATTTGTTTTTGAAGCTAGGGACAACAAGCGCAAATACAAATATAGGCTGGATACCTTGTATGTTTTGTATATTTCCTGCGTGCGTGCTCTTTGTGATGTGGCCTTCTGCTGTTAAAAGAGAGCGCACGTGTTTGGTTGGATTTTTAATTGCATTAAGATCTCGTACAAAAGACATGCTAGCTCCGCTGTCTATGATATTTCTTGGTGCAGTTGTATAGTTGGTCTCGGACGCCGGGCCATTTACTTCGTTGACAGCTATAGTTTCTAGTGTACTACGAAGCGCCGCCAACATAGCTATAGGTGTTTCGGCAGTAGGTTCTGTATCTACCTTACCTGCCTGTGTTGCAGCTGCAAGCTTTGCCTTGAGTGCCTTGATCTCGTCGTCCTTGTTGCCCTTTTAGACTTGGCCTTGCTTGTATCCGCCATCACCACTTTCTGTAAGCGCAACTTTCATTGCCTTGCGTTTGTCCCTACCATTAGGGTCCGTTGTATTTAGGTTTAGGTCGCATTTAGCCCACTTATGGAAAAGATATGGATGCTTAGGACATTTTTATGACTTTCCTTTTTGCTTGTTTCGATTTTTTCCGAGAGCAGCTGCAGCTGCTAGGATCCCGTCAGTGGTGTCCAAATCGTTTGATAATTTCAGCCCAACTTTGAAGACATCTTTGGCGGTTGCTTAACTGCGATCTTCCCAAGTGGAAAAAAAGGTAATTCATAAAAAGTTTCTGATCAGCCGACATTCCATCCAGCAGACGGTTCATGTGTGCTGCATGTGTGGATGTTTCTGCTGATCCCATAGGGTCTGCCTTCATGAGGAGGCTGTGTATGTCCTGATTCTCAGCGACATATGCCTTTATGTCGTGAGTACTGACGTCAGAGGCTTCTGCTAGTATAGCACGCATTATGGAACTCTTGTCTGGAGCCATATCTACTAATTCTTTGTAGGTTAGATACGCACTCGTTTATTCAACCATTTGCAATAAGCTGCTGTTAACGCTCTTTTTCAAGAACAATGCTACGTTCTTGTTAGCTACCGTAGACAGTTTTCGTTTGGATTGTGATGAAATTTGATTGTATCTAGGCAGTATCCTTCCATTAATTCATTTCTGAAGTTAGAATTCCAAGACTCATAATTTTCCATCATGCTTTCGAGGATAATCAAGCCTTCTGTTTCGATCTTATCCGCCCGAATGGCTGTCTTACTTAGCCTCTACGTTAGCTGCGGAGCTGATTTCTGCAGTTTCTAGCACGCTTTTAGCCACCCTTCCGTCGGACATCTTGCCTGTGATATCCCTTGGGGAAGCGATTTCGCTAAAAAATCGTTTGATGCCTGTTTCCCAGACTCCTTGGTCTGAATATTAGACGTCACTGTTGTGACCTGCTTACTTTGTTAATTTCCGCAAAAGCGGAAATCTGCTCATAACCTGTTTGACAGGTAGTTCTTTATTAAATGGAAGGAGTCAGTAGACTCCTTATATCTATTGACGATACTTAATTTGACTGATGCAAATGTAACGGTACTTGCTGTAAAGAAGACCGATACTATGTGTCATAGCAGTAACCTTGTGACATGATGACAATGCTGGGCTCGTGAACCTGTGTTAGCAGTGATGTCATAGATAACATCACTGTAAGCAAAACGCTTGGGCGTGTTTACACGTTACCTGTACATCAAAGTCTAACCAACCGACTCAGCAGACGCCCGGAGAGCGGCACCAGGACGCTCTGGAGCTGAGTTTTATTAGTTCGACTTTTTGCCGATTCCTAATTTTATCGATTTTTTAAATTCGACGGAACGAACTTAAAACTTAAAACTTAAAAATTTCAACGAAGTCTGGATGTTAAAACGTCGTCAGCTTCTCGGAACACAAATTTGTGTCTCCATTATGAGCATTTCGTGGTCAGATTTCACAAACTGCAGTAACTGAAAGTGATGTACACGGTCACATGACAGCACGTCAAGGTACAGTGTTGTGCTTACAGTGTCATCTACAATCACACTTGATGACAACTGAACACGTGCAACCGCCTCTCAAAGAGGTGGCATACACGTGTCGTGCCAATCGTCACATGCCGAGAGGCGACGGGCATCTGCCAAATCAGATCGCCGCAAAGCACAGCGATTTACCGGCTGTCTATTACGTACTCATACTTACCCTCAACACAGGCCCGTACAGTAGCCGGCTAATTCAAAGTAAATCAAGGGCGGTACAAGTACCGCCATGGGCCCAGAGAGAGCACACACGCTCGCATCAACCAACTCAACCTTGGTGTGCTTTGACCCCCTGGGCACCACATTTTTCGCACAGTAGCTACAGCAGCCCTGCACCCATCTTAGAGCGCCGTCAACCACCTCTACTTCCGGGCGCTCCTGCACGGGGCCCAGCAATTTGAAATACTGGTGATAATCGGCAGCGGCTCCTGAAGAGCGCGCCTGTATTGGAGATGGCACTGCGTGGCAACAACAAGCGGAGAGCGAAGGCCGAAGCGAGTGCGTCATCGGCACCGAGGGACTCAGAGCAGAATAAGCGACACAAGTCCGTCGCCGACAACGAGGCTGGCACACCAAAGTGGCAGCCTACTAACAGAAAGCCTACTTACAATGAGCAGAAAGAGGAGGAAAAAAACAGCGCGAATTGCAGCGAAAGGCTCAGAAATAGACCGAAGCTGAGGAGAAAAGGAAGAAAAGGAAAAAGAGAAGGCCGACAAGTTGCGCGAGAAAAAGGAGAAAGAGTCGGCGAGAAAAGAGCAGAAGAACGCGAATTCCGAGCGAATTCAATGAGCGACTTAGCATTTTCTGTCGACATGTAAATGTAGTATGGTCATGCACGCTACAAAATTTAAAACGCAGACTTTTCCATTGGTTAAGAGCGGTCTTTATGCTTTGCCCCATGTTTTAAAACACTTTAAAAGCGGAAATCACTCGAGTGTAAATCTACATCGATTCCTCCAGCAAATAAATTGAAGTAGTTTACTGTATATATAGTTGATTGTTTACTGCAGATGGTAATGCAAACAGCAAGTTATACCTGCATTGGCACTTTATGACAAAGCACTAACGCTAGTATGACTTGATACGTACGCTGGGAGACGTCGTCTCAAGCCCTTTTAAAATATGCCACAATAGCATCATCAACTAAAAACACGTGCTTGCATATAAGTACTTGTATTGCTTGAAACGTCCCATCGTACGCTAGTTCACATACTAAAAGCTCATGATGCTTTTAGGCATTCGAGTTTTTATAAGCAAAGCCAACTAACTGTATACATTCTTTGTCGAATTTGAAAGAAACATTAACAAGTTAAGGCGCTGCGCGGGGACCCTTCTTGTGGAGACAACTTCCAGCGCTACTGGCGCTAATCTTTTTAGCTTTCTGTGAAAGTGTAAATTTGGTTACAACCCCCGCAAATTTTCTAACGTTAATGCTTCGTAGACCGATATTTTGAATTCCTTTCTGGAATATGGAGAGCACTAGATACCATTAATCAGAGATGCAGTCACAATCGTGTTTGGCAGTGCTCTCTGTGAAATTCTTAAAAGAAGAGTAACGTCGGCTTACTATAATATAGTATATTATCCCGCCGCATTAAGTGTATTTCATATGAAATACACTATATGCGGCAGGATAATATACTATAATATTGTAAGCTAACGTTACTCTTCTTTTAAGAATTTCGCAGAGAGAATTTCCAAACGATAGCATACTCTACTGTGCAGCCGTTTCTCAACAATCAGTTCGCTATAACTTCGAACCGAATCAAGCCTCAATCGTGAGTTCAAAATTACTTTTGAAAACAGAAACTGCTAGCAGAGAAGCTTCTCAATTCATTTCAAAAGCATAGCATAATTCTAAAAGTCTCTCCTTGTTAAGCAAAAGTCTTGGTTGTGTTAATGATCTTTGAACTTGATTAAATATTACGAGCCATGGCGTGCGCATCTTATTCCCAATCAAATGTCATTCACACAGGTAAGGCTTCCTTCGTGTTCGACATAAACCTCGTGCCTAGGCAAGAAGCTTATTTGTGCAAATTCTAACATAAGTCCTTAAAACTGGGCAAGTTGCCCACTGCATATATCCTTCCCGACTACATGTATTAATACATGTGGTCGGGAAGGATATGTGCAGTGGGAAACTTGCCCAGTTATGGGACTTATGGGTTAGAAAGATATACATATTGCTCACCCACAAGTATAGCTTATCCTTTTATAACGGGGATACCAGCACCGTGGGGACAAAAAAATTGAAAATACGTCGATTTTTTTGCGTTTTGACGGATTGAATGAAACGGGGATCCCT
>JAULCF010657028.1:0-10627 GCA_032361265.1 Devaleraea mollis | reverse complement strand
GTCGAGAGCTGCAGCGACCTTCGCCGCCAGTTCGGCCATCCGGAAGGCGTAGCCGTATTCGTTGTCGTACCAGATCAGCACTTTGACCATCCGCTCGTCGATCACCATCGTGGATGGCCCGTCGACGATGCCCGAGCGCGTGTCGTTGGTGTAGTCGGCCGAGACCAGCGGGCGGTCTTCGTAGCCAAGGATCCCCTTGAGCGGACCGTCGGCGGCGGCCCGGAACAGCTCGTTGACTTCGTCAGCGGTGACCGCCCGGTCGAGCGTGAACACCGCATCGGTCAGCGAGGCGTTCAGCAGCGGCACTCGTACGGCGACACCGTTGAGCTTCCCAGTCAGCTCGGGGTAGATCATGGTGATCGCCGTGGCCGAGCCGGTCGAGGTGGGGATCAGCGAGTTCAGGGCCGATCGTGCTCGGCGCAGATCTTTGTGTGGGGCGTCGACCACGACCTGGGTGTTGGTGACATCGTGGATCGTGGTGATGGCTCCACGCTCGATTCCGATGTTCTCGTGCAGCACCTTCACGACCGGCGCCAGGCAGTTCGTGGTGCACGAAGCTGCGGTGACGATGTGGTCAACCGCTGGGTCATAGAGATCGTCGTTGCAGCCCATCACCATGTTGAGTACGCCCTGCACGGGCGCAGCGACGACCACCTTCGTCGCCCCTTGATCGATGTGCGGCTGGATCACGTCCGGAGTGCGGAAGGCGCCGGAACACTCGAGGACAAGGTCGACACCGAGGTCGCTCCATGGGATCTCGGCTGGTGAGGCGTGGGAGCTGAACGACACCGCCCCACCATCGATCGTCAACCCCCGGGCATCGGACGTCACGGTGCCGGCAAAGCGGCCATGCACCGTGTCGAACTCGAGCAAGTGAGCGGCAGTGGCAGCATCGCCCGCCAGTTCGTTGATGTGGACCAACTCGAGGTCTGGCTGATCACGAAGTGCCCGCACGACCAATCGACCGATGCGGCCGAACCCATTGATACCGAGGCGTGTCGTCATGTGGTGCAGTGAACCCGATCGAGACGCCGCTCAGAACCCTCGCAGGTGAACGGTAAGCAAACTCAGCTGAGCAACAGGCGGGCGAGGCGACGCTTGACCACGAACGCCCCCGCGAGCAACATCACGACGAGATAGGCAACGTGACCAAGGTCGACCCAGCTGACGTTGCCGAGCATCAGCGAACGACACAGCGTCACCGAGTGGTACAGCGGCGTGAGGCGCACGAGTGGGTGCGACCAGCTCGGGTAAACATCGAGTGCGTAGAACGTGGTCGAGGCCAAGAAGAGGGGCTGCAGCACAAGCTGGACGTAGTCGAAATCGTGCCAGCTACGCAAGAAGGTGGTGATCGCCGAGCCGAGGGCAGCAAAGGCAACACCGGTCAGCAACGCCACCGGAATCACCAGCACCGCCCACCAGCTCTGCACGAACCCGAACACCAGGGTCACCAGCAAGAAGGCGATGGCGTAAACGGCGCCGCGCACCATCGACCAGGCGATCTCGCCAACCACGATGTCGCCGAGACGAAGGGGCGTGGCCAACATGGCGTCGAACGTCTTGGCGTACTTGAGCTTGTAATAGAAGTTGAACGTTGAGTCGAAGATCGCTCCGTTCATGGCGGACGATGCCACCAAACCAGGGGCCACGAATGTGGCGTAGCTGACCATCTGGCCGCCGTACTCGACGTCACCGATAAGTGCGCCGAGGCCCAGGCCAAGACCGAACAGGTAGAAGATCGGATCGAAGAAGCCGCTGACGATGATGATCCACATGCGCCGGTAACTCAGGACGTTTCGCTCGACGACGGATTGTGCCGGCTTCAAGAGTTCAGCGGGACGCAGGAAGAGCGACATCATGCGGCCAACCGCCGTTCGAACGAGCGCACCGAGAGGGCCAGACCAGCGGCGGCCCACAGCAGCAGGTAGCCCAGGTGACCAAGGCCAGCCAGTGTCTCCAACGACCCGTTGATGAGGCCACGAGTCAGCTCGACCCCATGCCACACCGGGAACGCACGAGAGATCCATCCGATCACGGTGGGCAGTTGCTCGATCGGGAAGAAGGCCCCGGAGAACAAGAACAGCGGGCTCAGGCCAAGCCGGTTGATCGGTCCGAATGAGTCATCGCCATCCTGGCTGGCTGACCATGCCGAGAGCGGCCCGGCGATGGACATGGCCAGCAGGCAAGCAGCCAGCGGAGCCAGCACCGCAGACCATGAACTGACCAAACCAAAGGCAGCGAGCACGGCCAGGTAGAACGTGGCACTCACGGTGATGCGGAAGCCGATCCAGAGAATGTGCCCGAGGGCAAGCCCGGGCGTGGTGAGCGGTGTTGCCAGAGCTGCCTGGTAGTCACCCTGCCACTTGATGGCGCCAAGTGTCGGCCACAGCGACAGACCGCCAGCCTGCAGCACAGCGACGCCGCCCAGGACACCAGGACCGATGAACGACGGGTAGTCGACGGTGCCGAGCGTGGAGGTGTCGTCGATCTGGGAACCGAGACCGAAGCCCACGGCCAGCAGGAAGAAGCAAGGGAACAAGACGCTGGAGATGATCGTGCTCCACCAGGTCGCCCGATAGCGAACGAACTGATGCTCGAGGAAGTGGCGGACAGCGGCCATGACTATTCGTTCAACGTTCGGCCGGTGACCGCGAGGAAAACGTCTTCGAGTGTGGACCGACGGACCAAGCTGCCGGATGGGTGCACGCCGCCTGCGATGTACTTCGCAAGCGCTGCGTCGCCGTCGTCGGCGTAGACCAGCACTCGGTCGGGCAGCAGTTCGATGCGGAAACCGAACTGGTCGAGTCCGTCCGGGCGCTGCCGCGTGCCGTCGTCGGCAGCAGGGAACCGCAGCTCGAGCACTTCCTTGGTGACGTGGCGGGTCATCAGCTCTGCAGGCGAACCCTCGCCAACGATGCGACCTGCGTCCATGATCACCAGACGGTCAGCAAGCTGTTCGGCCTCATCCATGTAATGGGTGGTCAGCAGCAGCGTCGTGCCCTGCTCCTTCAAGCGGTAGAGCCGTTCCCACAACAAGTGACGGGCCTGTGGGTCGAGCCCCGTGGTGGGTTCGTCGAGCAACACCAGCTCGGGGTCGTTGACCAGCGAGCGAGCAATGGTGAGCCGGCGCTTCATGCCACCGGAGAGCGGGTCGACCTTGTCGTCCTTGCGTTCGGTGAGCTGGGCAAAGTCGAGCAGTTCGGTGGCCTTCGCTCGAGCGGCGTCCCAGCTCAACCCGAAGTAGCGGGCGTAGATCACGAGGTTCTCGAACACCGTGAGTTCGGCGTCGAGCAGGTCTTCCTGCGGCACCACACCCATGCGTTGACGAATGGACGGGCCATCGGCGACGGGGTCACCGCCCAGGACCGTGAGACGGCCCGAGGTGATGGGGCTGACGGTGCTCACCATCTTCATGGTCGAGCTCTTGCCTGCACCATTGGGGCCGAGCAGCGAGAACGTCTCGCCCGGCTCCACAGCGAAGTCGATGCCGTCAACAGCGGTGAATCGCTCACCGCCCTTTTGCGAGGGGGCGAACTGCTTCACCAACTTCTCTGCAACCACGGGACCAAGCACCCATCGACGCTACCCGCGACCCGAACACCCAACCCAAGAATATCATTCCCTTAAAACCCGATCGGTTTTGTCGGGAATAGGTCTACCGTCTCTGGCCATGACTGAAACCCTCAAGGCCGAGAGCCGTCAACTACGCGGAACGATTCTCGATGAGCTCGCCTCCGACGAGGCCGCATTCACCACCGATGCCGGCCAGCTCCTCAAGTTCCACGGCATCTACCAACAGGACAATCGCGACGTTCGCCGCGAACGGACTCAGGCGAAAGAGACGCTGGCGTACTCCTGCATGGTCCGTTGTTCGGTGCCCGGCGGCGTGCTCTCGACCGACCAGTGGTCAGCCATTGACGACCTCGCCGACACCCTCGCCGACGGCGCACTCCGGCTCACTTCGCGCCAGGGCGTCCAATACCACTTCGTCCACAAGGGCGATCTCCAGACCCTCATCCGTGGCCTCAGCGAAGGATTGGTCTCGACCTACGCTGCGTGCGGCGATGTGGTCCGCAACGTCATGGCCACCACCGCCCCGGTCGAAGGCGTCGACCATCAGCGCATCGCGGCACTTGCCTCCAGCATCGACGCTCGGTTCACTCCCCAATCCGCTGCCTACTGGGAACTGTGGATCGACGGCGAGAAGGCTGTGACCTCGGGGCCCGTTCCCGATGCCGCCGAGGAACCGATCTACGGTGCCAGCTACTTGCCTCGCAAGTTCAAGATCGGCATTGCCTGGCCCCGAGACAACTCGATCGACGTCTACAGCCAAGACTGCGGCATTGTGCCGATCGAGCGGGTCAACGAGTCAGGTCAGCCAGTTGCTGGCGCCATGATCCTCGCTGGTGGCGGACTCGGCCGAAGCCACAACAACCCAGACACGTTCCCCCACCTGGCTCAGCCGCTCGGCTGGGTACCTGACGATCAAGTCGGCGACGTCGTCGAAGCCATCGTCACCACCTTCCGCGATTTCGGCGACCGAGAGAACCGCAAGCACGCACGGCTCAAGTACCTCGTCGCCGAGCGCGGCATCGAGTGGCTGCGCAGCGAAGTCGAGTCCCGCCTGGGCCACGCCATCGCCGACCCGGTCGAGCTGCCAGCATGGAACCGATCGCGGGCCGAGCTCGGCTGGCATCGTCAGGGCGATGGCCGCTGGTTTATCGGTGTGCCGGTACCCGGTGGTCGCCTGACCAACACCGAAACCACGGGCGCTCGCACGGCCGTTCGGTTGTGCCTCGAGAGCTACGCCTCGGAGATTCGCCTCACCCCGCACCATGATCTGCTGCTCTGCGGCGTCGAGGAGGCGCACAAAGAGGCGGTCGAGCACCTGCTGGTCGGCCACGGCGTTGCGCTCCGCGAGCACCTCAGCCTGAGCGTTCTTTCGTCGATGGCGTGTCCGGCACTGCCCACCTGCGGACAAGCGCTCGGCGAGGCCGAGCGAGTACTGCCAGACGTGACCGACCTGATCGATCAGCTACTGAACGACCGAGGCCTCGGCGATGTGGCCATCGAGACTCGCATGACCGGGTGCCCCAACGGGTGCTCACGCCCGTACGTGGCCGAGCTCGGCATTGTCGGCCGAACCAAGACCACCTACGACCTCTGGCTCGGCGGCAGCGCCGACGGCTCACGACTTGCTGTCGAAACGGTCGAGGCTGTGCCACTCAAGAAACTGGGCGACGTGCTCGGTCCGCTGCTGGATCGCTACCGCAACGAACGCGACGACGAGAGCTTCGGCGACTGGGCCCACTCGGTTGGTACCGAGGGGCTCCGACTCGGCCTGCCCACCTTCCGCATTCCAGGTGCGTCGTGAGCGCCGCCGCACCCCGTCCAGCGATTGAAACAGTGCCCATCGGCCTGCGAGTCGAGGAGCGCCTCATCGTCATCGTTGGCGCCGGCCCGATCGCCGCCCGTAAGGCAGCGGCCTACTACCACCAGGGCGCTCACCTGCGAGTGGTGGCACCCGAGCACTCACCTGAGATGGAACTGCTCGGCGCAACCGATGAACCCTCTCGGGTGGAACGCATCGTCGCTCCATACGAGACACGCCATTTGGCCCGTGCCTGGATGGTGGTGACTGCGACCGGTGACCCAGCGGTCGATGGTGCCGTGTTCCGAGACGCCGAGAAGCGTCGGATGTGGTGCAATGCCGCCGACGATCCCGTCCACTGTTCGGTGATCCTGCCCTCCGTTGCTCGCAAGGGGCCGCTCACGATTGGGATCTCCACCGGCGGCACCAGCCCCGCCACCGCCTCGTGGATGCGTCGTCGTGCACAGCGCTTCGTCGAAGCCGAACTGCTGTCCGACGCATCGCTCGCTGCCCATGGGGTGGCACGAACCGTCCGCAACGAGATGCGAGCAGCAGGCAAGCCCACCGAAGTCGAGGGATGGCAAGAAGCCCTCGACGAATTCGAGGACCGTCTGCGTGAATTGGTGTCGACCGGCGTGCCTCTCGAATGGGCGGCGTCATGACCGTGCATCTCGTAGGCGCAGGCCCGGGTGACATCGAACTCCTCACGCTCAAAGCTGCCCGCTTGCTCGCTGAGGCTGATGCCGTGGTGTTCGACCGGTTGGTTGGCCCCGACATTCTCGGACTGGCTGCCCCGTCAGCCGAGCGATACGACGTTGGCAAGACTCCCGGCTCACCCGGGCCTTCACAGGAGCAGATCAACGATCTGCTCTGCAGCCTCGGACAGCGGCTCGACAACGTCGTGCGCCTGAAGGGCGGTGACCCATTCATGTTCGGTCGCGGCATCGAAGAACAGAGGGCCTGCGAAGCCGTTGGCGTCGACGTCGCAGTCGTGCCAGGAATCTCGTCGTCGATTGCCGCTCCGGCGTCTGTCGGTGTCTCGATCACCGAGCGAGGCGTGTCGAGCGGTGCCTGCATTGTCACCGCCCACCAGGATCCCGGCAGTGACGCCATCGACTGGTCGGCGTTGGCGCAGTCCGGCCTCACCATCACGGTGCTCATGGGCGCAAAGCGGGCCCGACTCGTTGCCGATGCGCTGATCGTTGGCGGCCGGTCAGCGGAGACCCCGGTCGCCGTGATCACCAATGCCACTCGCCCGGACGAGCAGCAGTGGTTCGGCACACTCGCCACCCTCGGCGTCGAGCCCGTGCCCTCCCCATCGGTCCTGGTCATCGGCGAGGTGGCCGCCGAGCGGCCGCCAGTCTCGCAACTCGCGACCCCAAAGGCCCCGGCGGCCAGTTGTTAACTTGTTAACCCCCGGCACCAGTGGGAGGGGTTAGGGGCAGGAGAGGGCGAGGCTGGTGATGAGTTCGACCATGATCTCGGGCGGGTCGAGAGCGAACAGCTCGGCCCGTTCAGCACAGGCAGCCTCGACGTTGCCCTCGGCGTTGTAGACCACGACCCGGAACGCCCGGGCGTCGGGGTAGGTGGGGTCGATCTCGACGGCTTCATCCAGTGATGCCTTCGCCGAGATCAAGATCTCGGCCGCCTGAGCGTCCTCGCCGATCTGCTGCGCTGACCCGCTGATCCGGACCAGCAACCAGCCTCGATACGCCAAGGCTTCGACGTTTCGAGGGTCGGCGACCAACACATCGGAGAAGCACTCGTTGGCTTCTTGCACCGACCCCTGTTGATCGAGCTGCTGGCATTCGAACACCCGCTGCCGCGGTGAGACGTCGACGTTGCCGGTGAGCTCGTCGTTCAGCCCTCGCTCTCCCGTTGCTTGGGCCAGCAGAAGGCCAGCGCCGAGACCGAACACGAGAATGCCGACGACCCACGCAATCGTTTGATTGCGAGAACGTTCGGGGGCCGCAGCAGACACCACGGCATTGCGATCCTCGATCTGCCGGATGACATCAGCGGTGCGCACCGTGTAGTCGACGTGCAACTGCTCGAAGTCGGCATCGTCCATGTCGCCAGCAGCGTGCTCGGCTTCAAGGTCTGACAGTGAGGCGAGCAGGAAGTCACGCTCGCGTTCGAGTTCGACAAGGCGATCAGGGCTCAACGCCCGACGGTCGGTGCGCTTCTTCGACTCGGGCACGATGAGGTCTCGTCTGATGCGGCCTTCGCTCGGGCCTTGGCAACGAGCGAACGGTCGGCTTCAGTGGCATCACGGCTTCCGTACCGGGAGCGATTCACGGTCCAACCAACGCCCGCGCTGCCGCCGACGAAGACCATCACCGGCAGGATCCAGATCAGCGAACTGAAACCCTCACCGGGAGGGTTCAGCAGCACCTTGCTGGTGTAGGAGGTGACGAGTTGATCTCGAATTTCGGCGTCGGTTGACCCTGCGGTGACTTCGTTGCGAATGAACTGACGGATGGTCACTGCGACAGGAGCGTTCGACTCCGACACGCTTTGGCCTCGGCATTCGGGGCAAGCGAACGACTCTGACAGGCGAGCGATGCGCTCGCCTTCGGTCTCGATACCGCCGTTGTCGAACGCTGCAACGACGAGCAGAAATGCCATCGATGCAAGCAGCCCAAACCACAGCCATTGTTTGAGCGATGGACCCGTGCTGCGAAGCGCTGCGCTGTCGGTCGTGGACTCAGTCGTCACCCTCGACCTCGCCTTCTTCATCTTCTGGAGGCGGCGCCGGGGTGCCGGCTGCACCCACACCGCCCTGCGACACCGGAAGGTCATTCGCGATGATCGACTGCTGTACGTCGCCAGCGACGATGCCGCCAATGAAGTGCTGCACCACAAGGCCAGACGGAGCGATCAAGAAGCTCTCCGGCACGTTCGAGATCTCGAATCCCACCGACAAGTTCGCGTCGTCGAGCACCGGCCACGCTCCCCCGAAGTCGTCGAAGAAACGCTGCACGTCTTCGGGATTGTCGTTGAAGGCCACCGACACCAGGGACAGGCGACCGTTGTCTTCGCCCCATCCTTCGAGCGCCACCAGTTCGGGGTGTTCAGCCACACACGGAGGGCACCAGGTGCCGAAGAAGTTGACCAGCACCCATTCGCCGCGCAAGTCGTCAATGTCGTAGTCGCGACCGTCGACCGCGGCGCCCGCCATGGCGGGCACTCGCTTGCCGAGCAAGCTGTTGGCGGCGTCGGGTTGTTCGCCAACACCGCCTCGAGCAAGGAGTGCAATCATCGCCAGCACGATCACACCGACGACGGCCGCGACCTTGCGGGCGACCGAACCTGATGCTTGCCCGACCACATCGTGGTCAGGCTGGTGGTCTCCGAGCCCTTCAGCCGAGGGACCGTCGTCGACAACATCAGACATGACCGCCCTCCGGCGTCGGGTCGGCATCTGGCATTGGATCTTCGGAGTTGCCGCCAGCACCGAGGAGGGCGGACACCGGCTCGGTGCCCCGCCGACGCTTGCCGGGGAACAGCGCGAGCAAGCTGCCGAGAGCCATCATGATGCCGCCAGCCCACATCCATGAGATGAGGGGGCGGACGATGATGCGAAGGCTGATCGGATCCTCCGGGCTGGAGGGCTGCTGGTCCAACACGAGAAACAGATCCTCCTGGAAACCCGGTCGCACCGACGGTGTGGCGACCGGCTGGCCCATCTGTCGATAGATCGTGACACCCGGGGTGTAGACCTGATCGCCGTCGATCAAGACGTTGGCGAACAGGTGAATGCGTCGATCGTTCTCGTTGGCCTCGAGATCGATGTACTCGAATGTGTGGCCTGCAACCTCGACCTCGTCGCCAGGAACCATCGTGAACAGGCGGTCGGTCTTGTAGGACTCTGAGGCACCGATGGCGACGGCGATCAACACCACGCCCAGGTGGACGATCATGCCGCCGTTGGTGCGACCAACGAAGCCTCGCCAACCCTGACGACGCGCTGCGAGCGTCACCTGACGCAGCGCTGCTCCACCGGCGAAACCGCCAAGGCCGAACGTGAGGACCGGGTACAGCCCACGGCCGCCCAAGAGAATCGCAGCCAGCATTGCGGCCAGGCCGGCAACCGCCGGCCAGAACAGACGCTCGGACAGCAACTCCGTGCTGGCCTTACGCCACGGCAAGACGGGTGCGGCAGCCATCAGGAACAGCATCACGAAGGCAATGGGCCGGGCCATCGAGTCGAAATACGGACGGCCGATCGTCAGCCGGGTGCCGTCCCATGCCTCGGCGAGGAGTGGGAAGACCGTGCCGAGCAACACGATGAACGCAAGGGCGCCGAACACGACGTTGTTGGCGAAGAACGCTGCCTCACGCGACAACGGGGAGTCGATGGCGCCGGGCGAACGCAGTCGGTCGCCACGCCACATGATCAGGCCGATCGACAGCGTGGCCACCACAGCGAAGAACACCAGCAGCCAGGGACCAACCGCGCCGTCAGAGAACGCGTGCACCGATTCGACCACACCCGAGCGGGTCAGGAACGTGCCGAGGATGGTCAGCGAGAAGGTGGCGCACAGCAGCGAGAGGTTCCAGACCCGGAGCATGCCTCGACGCTCTTGCACCATCACCGAGTGCAGGTACGCCGTTCCCGTCAACCAGGGAAGCAGCGATGCGTTCTCGACGGGATCCCATGCCCAGTAGCCGCCCCACCCGAGAACTTCGTAGCTCCACCACGCACCGAGGACGATGCCGAAGGTGAGGAAGCCCCACGCAGCCACGGTCCAACGGCGAGTCTCGACCAGCCAGCCTTCGCCGACACGGCCGGTGATCAGCGCGGCGATGGCGAACGCGAACGGCACGGTGAAACCGACGTACCCGGCGTAGAGCATCGGCGGGTGGAACGCCACGAGGATGTGGTTCTGCAGGAGCGGATTCGGACCGGGGCCAACGAATCCTTCGGGAACGTCGACGGGAATGAACGGGTTGGCCGGACCAGCCATCAGCGCGAAGAAGAACGCGGCGACACCGAACAGCACCACCATTGCCCAACCAAGGAGTTCGTCGTTGCCCCGCTTACGGAACTTCACGACGACGGCCGAGATGTAGATCGTGAGGACGAGAGTCCACAACAAGATCGAGCCCTCGAGGGCCGACCAGATCGTGACGCCCGAGCCGATGCTCCAGATCATGTTGTCCTTCATCTGGTCGGTCATGGTGAACACGCGGCCTTTGCGCGGGAAGGGGCGGGGATCGTATTTCAGGTCGGTGCCTTGGGCCGCATATTTG
>JAULCF010656917.1:0-10627 GCA_032361265.1 Devaleraea mollis | reverse complement strand
CCCGTGCAATCACGCGCGAGACGGTATCCGCCACAAAAACAAGCGTTTTTGTCGGATACATGCGAAGGCCTTCAAACCGAAGGCCTTTTCCGGACTGTACACTCAGCAGAGTGGGTAGCCGCCCCTTTTCTAGTGCCCAAGCCTCCACCGGCCATGTTCCGTATGACGGTGGATTTGAGACCGATCAACAACGCGACGGCCAAGGACAATCGCCCCATGCCAAACATGGAGACGATGTTATTAGATCTGGAAGAAGACCACTCCTTCGCGCAGATCGATATGACCCACGCCTACTTCCAAGTGGCCGTCCATCCTAATAAAAGGCATAGGCATACGTTCAGAGGATCGGACTCGCACGCACTGTACGAGCCGATCCGCTCGCTCCAAGGCGACAAGAACTCGGGCACACATTTGCAAGTGGGGGCCACAGAAGTATTTAAGGATATTGCGCGTAATATCCTTATTTGTCTCAACGATTGTCTACTTTACACCACACTTTCATAGAGCACATGGAAGTGATGGAGAAGTTTTTCGGGCTATGCGATGAATGGAACTTCACGCTAAGTCCGGCCTAGTGCAACCTCCTTACGCAAAAGGCCAATTGGTGTGGTCGTATCGTGACGGCCGAGGGTATAAACCTCGACCCCGGACATATCGATGGCTTCCTATCCATGCAAAACCCTGAGACGGCGGGGGACCTACAGCAATTTATTTTCGCAATCAATTAGATGCGCAAGGGTATCCAGGACTACAATAAAACTATTGCTCCGTTGCAAACCCTCTTGTTCAGCTTAACTAAAAATAACGGCTATAAAATGAATGAACGCTTTGGCAACGGTTCAACTAGGGCCGGAAATCTGGACAACAGACACTCAAAACACTTTTGAGGATATAAAACTACTCATTGCAGAGCGATTCCAACTTGATAACTTGCACCCGGAGAAACGCCTCTGTATGAAAACCGACGCCTCAGACCACTACTCGGCCAGTGTTCACACGCAGATCTCTTTGGGGGACGTGGCCAAGCCAGGTCATCGACCGCGCCCATAGCGGGAGACGGGACGCCGTGTCGGACGCGACCGACGCCTCGAAAAAGCGCGTCGTCACTTCCAACCGCCAACCCTTTGCGCCTTCCACTGGCGGGCACTAACCCTTTCCCCTCAACAAGTCCTCCGCTGTGCGTTATCCGTGTGCTCCACCTACATCCCTTTGCCAAGCGGCTACGCGACGAATATGTTCGCTCGCCATGGCCCCGCTGACGGAGACGGAGAAATCGAGAGTCTCCTTTCTTCCCGACAACTTCTCTACAGCACCCTTTTTTCGTGGCGCCTGACCTGATGCATCACGCTCCAACCACTACGACACCACCTACAACAAACTCTATCATCCCCTGTCCACCTCTGAACACCGAAACTTCGGTCTCTCCGACCGTATCGGACGCCACAGGCCAATGTTCAGGCACTTCATTCCTCTTTAACGATGGAAATTTCTGCTCCGCGCACGCCCGGCCGGGTTTGTGCGTCGAAGCTTTGGGGTCGGCGCAGCCAGCGATATCAGCTGCGCCGTCGGTTGACACGGGGGCTGCTACTTAACGTACGAGTAGCGCGATCTTCGGCCGCGCTGCCTTCAGAAATCTACCACTGAAAACTGTGTCCCTCCTGCGAATCGCGGCCGGCCCTCATGTCTGCATATGAGGATGAGACAAGTATTGGATGTGTCTCCTCTCGGTTAGAAGGAGACTCAGTCTCTTAGCGATGTTGACGAAGAGTTGTGTAGTGTCCCCGTCGCCGATGCTCAACCAGACAAAGACCAAGATCAAGGCCAAGACCTAGATCAAGATAAAGACAAAGGCCATCATCAACCCCCCCCCTCCCCAACAACCTCAACCACCCGCGCTGCCGCCGAAAACTTCCCTGCAGCCACCATCCAAGGAACCGGGAGGACAAGCACCTCGTCTCCCCGGCGAGTACATATGCTAACCTCTCCCCTGGCCTAACTGTGCGGCAGAACGACAGGCGTGCAGCTCTTCCGGAAGAACCGCGGCGAATGCCATCGACTATGCCACAGGGCGCTCGCACGTCGTCTTCCACTAGGAGTGTATGCACGCACGTCTACGCGCGTCTTCCAACGCTCTAGCGGTGAGCTCCACTTCTCCTCTGCTTCCTTCTCATTAAATAGCCAGAAGTATCGGCTGTTTTGGGCGGATGGCTGCCATCGCCGGCTGGAGATTCTGCGCCGCGTCCGTTACACTGCGATTGAAAGCTCCTGGAGGCCTCCACAAATACCCCATAGAGCGCCTCTGGTGTCTCGACTGCGAACCCGGGTCACCTTGCCGACCAAACGACCCCCGACTTCTACTCTGTCAGTACAATACGCACCACTCTACCGTACAGGAAAGAAAGTCAGATATCTCCACTACAAAGCAACCCAATCTGGCCATGCTACGCCCACAACTGGCCCGCCTCGTTCACGCCCCACCATCAAGGACATGGGGGAAGCGTCGCTCTCGCGAGGCCGCGACTTCGGCTGCATCCCCTCGACGTGCCTTGAGGCATACGACAGTCTCCTAAAGTTCTACCTGCGTTGGTGTGTTGGCCTTGCCCGTGCTCATGGCGCCATCTCCCAGCAAGTCACCGACGCAGTGCAGGACCACGAGCTCATTATTCTTACTGTCAAGCACCGCCTCTACCAAGGCGAGGAAGGAAAGTAGAACGAGGTCTTGGAAACTGCTGCCATCAGGTTACGCATCAACCGAGCCTGGGATGGCGGGGCCTCTCTAGTACAATTATGGCTTGGGCCGTTGATGCTGCTGCAGCCGAGAAGGCCTGGCTCAAGCGCCATCCCGCGGCACTCTCTAAGCAGCAGCGCGCGGTCGCAATCGCTACCAAGCGCCTTGAGCAATCCCGCGACCTATCTCAAGACGCCCAGTACCGGCGCGCTCTTCGCCTCCTCAAGCACTCGTCTCCCGCTGATCTGGATGAAGACGATGTACAAGCAGCACCCCGCGTCCGGCATCCTACGCTCAAGCCCGTAAATAACCTACCCCCTGTCTTCCTTCCTTTAGCGACAGTTCCCTCGAGGAAGCACCTAAAGAACGTCCTGCGCCGCATGGACGACCACTCCTCCGCGTGCCCGGACGGCTTGCCAGTGCCGCATCTCAAGTTACTCATCCGGCCCCGCACGGGCGATACTACTGACAACTCCGGACTTTCCGCCCTCCAAGGATTCGTCTGTCTCATGGCCAAAGGCGGGCTCAGCGCTGAGGCCGCCAACGCCCATGCCTGGGCCACGCTGCTCGCATGCACCAAGCCCAATGGTAAGTACCGCCCGATTGCGATCGGCACCACTGCCCGCTGCTTTTTATCGTGCTGCCTCATAAAACTGGCGCTTCCGGGCGCCAGTCTCGCGCGCGCGCGCGAGACTACTTCGCGCCGCATCAGATCGCAAACAGAGTGCCTGCTGGCACTGAGGTGGCTATCCATGCCTTCCGCGAAAAGCTGAGAACATTTCCCAGGGATCCCGGCAGGGTATCCATCTTCATAGACGCCCGAAACGCGTTTAATGAGATCGACCGACAGCGCACACTGGACGAGGTCATCTTCCACGCGTCTGGTATCGCGGGATACGTTCACATGGTGTTTGGCGGTACACCATGGCTCGTCGCCGGCCGCCGCATGATACGCTCGCAGCAAAGCACACAGCAAGGTGATCCTCTGGGGATGTTTCTCATCTCCTTTTTCCTGCAGCCCCTCATTGATGACCTGCAGACCAAGTGAAAACTGGACCTCAACGTCTGGTGCGCAAACAACGGCACCCTCGTCGGACGCGACCTGAAGATTTCTGAGACAAAGGGCATCGTCAGCAACAGCGGGGTGGCCATCGGCTACCACCTCGAGGTCGACAAGTCGAAGCTCTGGTGGCCCACCGTTGACGTCAGCCTCATCGTCGACCTCCCCTTCGAGTTTCTCGAAGACGAGGACGTCCCAGAGATTTTTGTCCGGCCGTGGGCGTCCAGTACCTCGGTGCGCCAGTAGAAACCGACGCGTTCGTCGCGGGGAATACGCGCGAGCGCATGACACGCATCAATGAGCTCCGCTCCGCCGTCGAAGAGCTTAACGACCTCCACATTTCAACACATATGCACAGGCTGTGCGCATCTGTTGTGCAGGTCGTCCACATCTTCCGGGCGACTCCATACGAGCAGACATAGCCCCTGTTTGATGCGTTCGACGTCCAACAGAAGGTCTGGATCAACCGTCTTCTGCCCGTCGCGGCTGACCTTCCCGATGAGTCACTCGAGAAAGCCTCCCTTGACATGCGCGATGGCGGTCTCGGCCACCTTCCCGCACAGGTCGTCGCGATCACGGCATTCGTCGGCTCTAAGCTCGACACCGCGCATGTTGTTGTAATGATGGAAGCTTCCAGGACAGCCGTCCGTGGAGGGCATGACAGAACCTCTCCCCGCTCTCCTCGACGCCTGCTACGACAAATTCGACGTCGATGCCGGGAAGAGCGCACTCATCCCTTCGCTCCTACAAAACCCTGGACATAATCAACAAACAATTTCCAGGGCCGTGCAGGACCGGAGATCGGAACTCGCTTCTGGCCACAGACCGAGATCCTCACGAAAGATCTACGAATCGAAGACAAAGTGAAGCGCTCAAGCTTCAAGTCCATCACCACGAAAGAGGCCCGCTCATAGCAGAACATTCTTCCAGGCCGGCATGATCTCACGCTAGCGACGTGGACTCTCTGGCTCCAATTATGGCTCGGCACCGCAGTCTACGACCTTCACCTGGACGGCTGCAAGCCCAGCTAGCTGCAGGCACTGCGGCCATCCAATAGACATCCGCTGCTGGCACTCCCTCGGTAACTGCGCCACCGGATGCGGGCGAACAGCGAGCCATAACTCCGTCGCCGGCGCGCTGCAGCGCGAGGGCATCGAGGCCGCCGGCATCCCCTCGAGCCGCGAGGAGAACGGGCTCATGCACTACGCTGCCGATCGCCCGGGCGACATTTACGTCACGACGGCGGCCGCATGCTCGGACGCCGCCTTCTCCTCCGCCGCCTTGGACTTTACTGTGCATGGGGCGATCCCGGACAGTGGTCAGACCAACGCGCCCCTCATCCGCATCTGCTCCACCCCGGGCGCAGAAGCATGCGATGCAGAAGAGCGCAAGATCTCAGACTTTCCCCGCAGGGAAAAGGAGGTGGCTCCCCTTCTTCTCACGGACAAAGGCATCACGTGGACGCGCCATTTCCAGTCCCGGCCATTGGGAATGGACACCTTCGGCGCCTACGGCCCTGAAGCTCGGAAAACTGTAGATCAGTTATCCGAGATCAGAGCAAGTCGATTTAACAAATCTCCCGCGTCATAGCGCCGCAAGATCCTTCAAGCGGTCAGCATAGCACACATCACCGCAAGTGCGAAACTGCTCAGTAGCCGAAGGCCCTGGCCTAGCCCTGTAGTGATTTCCCCTGCTCCAGGCGTCGTCCCCTCCGGATGATCGCTTGCAAGCAGCGCGTCCCCTTTCAAATCAATTTAAACTACTATTTTTAGAAAAAAAATGGTATAAAAATTGAACAAACTTTCATGCAACATTAAAAGAAATAATTGTCAATTTCGAGCACTTCACCCTTGAGGGGTGTAGTGCTTTGACTCTCGAAGACGATTTGTCGATACGCTTTTAACTATAAGAAGTCATCTATAATTTACGATGCTGTAAGAAATATGCGCCATTATGGTGCCGCCATGGCGTCCTTGCCGTTTTACTACCAAAAAATCTGCAATTGAAACCATAAAAATTGAAACAGACAGTTTTTAATTAAAAGTTCTATTTGCCACAAGTTTTTGCTTGTGGCAAATAGAACTTTGTGCTAAGTGTTAAACACTCAGATTAGTACGATCCCTGGCTACAACAGTTGCTACTAGTACCAGCTACTGTAGTTGCTCAGTAAAGATCAGATAGCTATCGTTGCCCGGGCATTTCTAGTCCAGACTAGTACTTCACCACAGCCTTCTTCATTTACCGTTATTGATTCTACGTGACTCATCTCAAATATCCATTTACACACTGAAGCCATGAGGCTGCGTGGAAAAATAAGCTCAGCTGAAATATATTTGAGTGTAAACAATATTTCGTTAACGCACAGAAACCATGAGACAGCGAGCCAACATACGCTTAAGGAAAACATGTTTAAGAACACAGCTGCGAGTCGAATAAGCAACTGGCCAGAAGCCCAGGTGCTTCATCTTTTATCGTCTTAGCTACAGGCCGATATTAAGATTGTATATCTTTTTTGCTTAAAGCTTCTTTCAACAACGTCGGTCGCCGCTGTACGCTATCTAACCCTCCATAGCTCCCGTGACTTCCAAGCCTCTTAGCTTCAAAAAGCGTAGCTGGACTTATTCTGCGAGCCTGGTAGATCCTTTACTGAACCCCCGGGGTTAAAAGGGCCTTTTTTAAATTGTAGATCGATAGCTTTAGAACTAGATGGAAGAAGCTTTGGTTATGACAGTCTGCGTCTAACACGGGAGCTGTGGTCGATCTAGTTTGAAAAAACGGTTCCAGGATTTTAATAAGATCGAGCAGTCCTTTCCAAATTCTTGCTCAGTGGTAGGTCTCGACTCTAAGAGCCAGTCCACATTGTTCCTACTAAACCACTGCAAAACTGCTTTTCAAGCGCACATAATAGCGCGCTTTTTACAGTCTTCCAATCTTAACTGCCACAATTTTGAAAATAAGACTTGCCTACCGTTGCACATTCAGAAAGGCGCAACAATATTTTTTAATAACCGCGAGTGTTTAAAAAGGTTTGTTGCGCCTGAGCTGTCGGGGAAGATTGCCTGCAGACGTTCTGCCAGGCATTTCGAAGACGGCAGCCTATTCTGTCGGTTTTAGTACTAAATTGATCTTAAGTAAGGGATGCTGGCCATACAGAGCCTGCTAAAGGTTTTCGATATCTTCAAAGAATATTAAGATCTCATTTGATAATGATCTTAACATCTTTTAATTAAAAGTGAAGCAGTTCAGCAGTGTTTGTTTATAGTGCTGTTATTTTAAGTCACTAAGGCATGCTGGCGCCCACGTGCGGCAGGACGGGGAGCAGGCACCATGTGCGGAGCTTGATTGTGTGGTGGCGTATCACGATGACAACGCGAGAGCTCTTCTGGGGAGGCAGGCGCAATACCAGGAGAACGTGCAGGCTGCTGGCTTGCACCATTGGCGGCTTTGGGAGGTAACGACAGGTCCAGAGCATGCTGGTCTGGGCAAGGGTTGTGCATTTCATACTTTGCTTGCTCGCGTCATCACAGTACTTCCCCGCTTCGCCATTAGAAAACAGCGGGTACGTACGCCCTGGAGAGACTTGCCGGAAGATCGGGGCTTCTTTGTCTCCCGACGTGTGCGGATACTGGTTATCTCTCTGGTAAGGCACGGCGGGATACACGTGATTAGATCGAGGGCCGGGAAGGATATCTTCTGCGTCAGTCAGCGCAGGCGACGTTGGAGGGCTGTGCTGCATACGGACGGCCTTTGCGCCTCGCTCTCGATTCGAAGCTGCGATAACGGCTTTCGGGGAAGAGAACTGGGGAGAGTAGGAATCCCTCACAGAAGTTACTCCTGAAATTGTCTGTCTGGCTGTTATAGCAGCCAGACAGACATTTTAAAGATCCGAGGCATCACGTATTTGCACAAGTCACGGTATCGAAAGTCACATCGGAGGCATGTTGAGGTCTGCATCTCGAGAGCCGTTTTATCAAACGCGGAGAATGCGTTTAGTGGCCGGTGTCCTGGATTGATTGTCCGAGGGCACCAGTAACCACTCCTTAGGTTTGAGGTGCTCTCACAACAAAAGATTACGAAATCTGAGGAGGATTGAGGAAGAAATTTTACAGTTTGAAAACTTGTCACCCAAATTTTGTAGAATAAGGTTTCAACCTCTTTTACTAGCTCGTTTTAACTTGCGCTGGTTTGAGTCTTGGATGAAGAAACGACTTTTGAGCTACAGATGCTACACTCGAATAGCAGTTCTTGCTACAGTCGACTACTTCGAAGTAGGATACGATGATGCTTTTGAACTTGAAACGACAACGCTGAGTTTGGCTGTTTTAGCGTGCATTCTCAGCGCTGACATGCGATATTATAAGTCCACTAGTCGCACGCTTAGTCCGCACTTTCTAGATGACGAGCGGAGCAAGAATCATTTTTACGAAGCCTAACCACCCCAACAAATGAAAGCCCCTACATGTCTCGAGACACTCGCCATTCAGCAGTAAGGCATTCCCTAACACATAAATTAAAAAACAACAAACGTTAGTGCCAGTTAATCGAACCGAAAAGTATAATGATTAACACCGTCGCGAATGTCATAGACGCACACCGTGCCTATTCCAGTACCGGCAAGTACGGCCGCATTCTTGAGTTCAGAGAAATAGAAGGACAACGGGTAGTACGTCAGTAAACTGCAGAGCAACGAAAGAAATGGGCATAAATCAGCATAAAAGCGTACGGCAATGGTACTGGCCACTCTCTGCGATACTCGTACGGCCTCCCTGTGTGTCGCCAATCGCAATCGCCAAACTTTCCTTGCCACCGCCAGAGTCTTTGGGAACCGTCTCGCAGCCATTCTTGCCCTTGATCGAGTCTCCGTCGGCTGTGCCATCAAGCGTACCCATCCCCGGTCTATGGACTGTCGCACCTCCTCCTTTTTGCCCCACGGTATCCGCACTGACCCCAGCCCCAAACGCGCTCCTCTCAACAGAAACCAAGTTTAGTTTACGCCCTGCCTCATTGAACCCTCTAATCTTCGCCTTCTCCATCCTGACGATTCTTTCGATGTCCGCACCGGCAATTGGCTTCGACACGGCGAGAGCGATACAAGCGTCGTCAGAGCACGCGCGGACGGACACGGCCCACGCGGCAAGGTCGTCGTGGGAGGCGGCGAGGACTGTGCGAACCGCCTCCGACGGAGACGAAGCGTGAGAGATGGCCGACAGCGGCGATAGCGGAACGACAGGAGCGAAGTGCGAGGCCATGACGAGAGGGAAGGTAATAATGATGAGGGTCTTCAACACCATCTTGGGTACAGGTGGAAACTTGGAGGCGCGGGGCTGGCTGAATGGTCTTGCTTAAGCTTGTGGCAATCGGTCAGAGCACGAAGTGGATTGAGAAAGTTGCCTTTGTAGAGAATCCCACCGACGATTTAGTTTGCTATTGGCGCCTGTCGGGACCGCGTTTAGGACGAAACTGTCTGTGGCGCTACTTACATTCTGGTTTGAGCCTGGCCACGGTTATTGACGTCTGCCATTCTGTACCGAGTGAGCATTTACCTTCTCACTTACTATGATATGTTCGGTGCTGCTGACTTCGTTTGGTCTTTTAATCACAATTGCATTGTTACCTACTAGCTAGAGGTATTATTAATATTATTATAGGTAAATTATACCTCTACCGTAGTAGGTAAAAATGCAATTGTGAACAAAAGACCATAATATGGTATATAACCAATGTTTTGGGTGAACAGTGCACAGCATCACATTTTTATATATGCTATGTAGTAACTGGAGTGCACTGTTCCCCAATCTGTTGATTAAGTATCATCAGTATCATATAGTACAGTACTTTGATATTCATTCTTCCTTTCTAACCGGCTAGAAAGCGACCGCTTTCAATCGAGTTTACAGTGTACGGTACTTTGAATAATTGGGCTGCACACGGAAATTATTAAAAACACGTGTTTCTGTTTCTTATCAGGGAGTCTTATGATATTACTAAAAGCTTTTATTACAAGTTTTAACTATTTTTCTGCCGGTTAAGTCCGACAAGAAACTATTTTTTAAATAAAAAGCTTTTTAAGTAAAAGGTTCGTACTTCGCGACGCGATCATCCAGAAGTGACGACGGCCGGGGCATGGGAAAAATCTATAGCGCGAGGCCGAGGCCGACGACGGCTGCTCGGTTTTCTTGCTTTCAGTGATGTCATTACATTGTGTGAATAATACTTTGGGTGCATGATACAGCCCAATTATTCAAAATACTACATTGTAATTAAAATTAGTATAGACTATAATTAAAGTCTGACAGACTTTTTAAAGTTTTTTTAAAAAAAGAAATCTGGAGTCTCGTTACTTGAAGTAGGAGACTTCAGTTGAGGAGACTCCAGGTACCGTACATTTTTTGAAGTCGGTCCAAACTTTGATTTAAACCCTTATCATACTTTTTTAAACCAATTAAAAACTCTCTTTCGCTTTTCAATAGTATGCATGACTCATGCATTTCCTTTAATCATGCCGGCATTTTTTTAATTGCGAATGCACCAAAGGCGGCAACTTGCTGAAAAGAAAAACCCTCATTAAAGTGAGAGAGAGATAATTTTATACTTTTTTGTATTCAAAGTCATAAGGGATGCCCCTTTCGATCAATGTCCAATGCCTAAAATTGACATGTCAATTCCATTCCAATAAATATATCAACATGTGGGTCACATTTTAGCAAAACGGGACAATGGTCAAAAAAAAAAAACTTTTTTTTTACATCGATGGAAAGCTGCTTGTCTCAGCTTTTCAAATCTGTCTTCGTATCAAAAATCCCTTCCGAAGAAGGTCTTTGTTTTGCGGCCGCCGTTCC
>JAULCF010656805.1:0-24540 GCA_032361265.1 Devaleraea mollis | reverse complement strand
ACAAACCATTTTTAGCTTGCTTATTCCTATATTGTTGTCCGAAAGTCTTTGGAAGCGAATGACAAACGATTATTTTCTGCGTACCACTATTCAACAATTGTTGCAACCGCTTATGCCCTATTGGCGTATTAAAAAATGCTATATCTTTTGTCAATACACCAATCTCGTTAATCACCCCATAAGTAAACGAAATAATCAATATATCAAAGGCCTGTCCTTGCAATTCTTCAAAGGCATAAACGCCCATTCCATTTCGTTCTAAATGTTTAATTTTATCTGCGCCATTTGCCTGATTCTGCTTGATTTTTAGCAAATATCCAGCAAATAAATTTCGCTGTTCTACGGTTGCACAAACAAAACCGACTTTAGGATAAGTATTTTGCGGTGTCCCTTTAATGCCCGTTAATAAGGATAACATATAGCGACATTCCGCCTCGTTCGTCTTCAAAGATTCGTCATAATCTCCATCCGCTTCATAGATTTGTAGCGCTTCTTGGTCCACTTGCCCATTTAAATAAACTTCTAATTGTTGGTCAAAAGCAGCATTATTAAAGGCTAGAATGGGGGTTGCTTTACTTCTATGTTGATTTTTTAGCAATATATGTTTTCCTGCTAAAGCACGAGCAAGATGCCAGAAGGAATTGGGTGCTAAGGCTTGTGCTTCTACAGCTGTCCCAAATACTTGTACGGTGTTTGCTAAATTCAACAAGCTCCCTCCTTGTTCTTTAGTTAATTCTGCACCTTCCTTGATAATTAAGCTATCAAATTTAGTTTTTATGGGTACAGTAAATAGTTCTTTTGCCATCTCGGTAGTCACCAAAATAATCGGATAAAAACGTTGAATTCGCCCAAGGTGAATATTCATGTATTTAATAAAAGCGGATTTATTTCTCCCCTTTTTCAAAAAAGCAGCTAAGTTTCTTTTTTCACTACTTTTAGTGGTCGTTAAAGTTTGTGTTCGTATATTTTGCCAAGTGGCGTGAATAAAAGCAGGTATCTCTGTTTTTAGTTCTTGATAAGATTGGAAGTGCGTGTCTAATAAAGGTTCAAAATTGGCGTTTTCTCCCCCTTGCTTCGTTAATAAATTATGAAAATACCAAGCTTCAAAAGCAGCAACCCAATTTTTAGGCTGAACCTTTATCAGCGACTTGATAGTTTTTGCCTCTTTTATAGAAAAGGACGCATTCAAATTTTGCCAGTCAAAAAAAGCATCAAAATCTCTGATACTGTAAATAGCACTATTTAATTTCTCAATAATTTCATCCAATAAATGTTGCTTCAACTGCAAGGTCATGCCATTATTATTGAATACCTCTTTAAATAACTTACTTTCATTAATCGTTTCGACTAAAGTTTCCACCACCTGTTCTAAAGCAGTAATTTCTTCGGCTGATTGCATTCCAGCTAAGACGGTCTTACTATTCAGGTTTTTTACTTTATCCTGAATCAAATGTCGGTTCGTTGTCCGCCAATCTTGCAATTGTTGTTCAAAATCTTTTAGTTGAGTCTCTAAAACAGTGATATTCCCTGTCGTAGCCGTTTCTAAAAATTGAAAATCAAAAGCAGGTTTTTCAAAATGAATAGCTTTTAGTTGGTCAAATTGAGCTAATATCGCAGATTTTAAAGTAAGCGCTTTTTTAGATTTACCGGAAAAGGTCTTCAATATTTTTAAATTCCCAACACTTGTTTTATCATATTCATGACCGAAATGTAATTGTAATTGGTCAATAGATTCTTTAGTTTCTATTATTTGCTGTTGAAGATTTTCGTACTTTTTTTCATAATAGGCTTCCAATTCTTGCTTATACAATCCTACTTTTTGAAAGTAAGTTCTTTGGACTTTTCGAGTCTGTTTTAGGTATTTATTGAGTTTAGTTAATAATTTATTTTTAGCTTCTTGCAGAGTTGTTTCCGTAAAATGACTATTATCAATATCATTTAATGGATGGTGAAAAGAAAAAGCTTCTTGAAATAATGCCTTACTTTTCTCAATTTTTTCTTTGATTTGTTCATATTCAAAAAAATCAAACTCAAAATCATTCGTATTCAACTGCGTATCTAATAACTCCTTACCCTCTTTTCGACTATTCTTTAAATATAAGCCTACCGTTTCCGTCCAACTATTAATATCAAAAACATTTTTAGCAAAGCTGCCAGTAGTCTGCTCCAATTGTTGACTTACCTTAGCAAACTGTTTGTAAGCGGAAGAGAAACTGGATGGTTTAGCTGTTTTCTGTTTTTGAGTTTTATCGGCTCTGGCAATTAAATTTTCTATCAGATTATCTTTATCTAAGCCACTATTTTTAAACAAAAAAGTATATTCCCCAAATCCTTCCCGTGTTAATTCATTCGTAATTCTTTCAAGTGCAGCAATAGATTGTCCTACAACAATAGTGCTTTTCCCATTCGCCAATTGATTGATTAAAGCATTACAAATGGTATAATCTTTCCCACTTCCAGCTGCCCCCTCTACCAATACAAATTTATTTTTTAAACTAGCTAAGTGCGCCGCCTTTTGCTGATGGTCCGCAGGTAAGTAACAAAATCGATAATTATTTTGTGCCGCTTCTACTATCTGTTCTTGCCAATATTCTTTAGATAAAATACTGTCAGACAGCGTATAAAAATGAATCGGTGGAAAAGTAGCAAAAATACCAGACCAGATAATAGCGCCAGATTGCTGCATCGTCGATAAATCAACTATATCTGGAAATTGCTCAATACTATAATTTAATGGCTCATTTTGATAGTCCATTAACTTGGCCAGTGCTTCACAAAATTCAGTACAAATATCCATCGTAACCCCACGCTTATGCAAGCGTTTGTTAAAAGTAGCCGCCAATTCCGTCACTTCTGGAGTCAACCCTTCTAACACTGGATTGATGCGTACTTCAACAGGTTTTCTGGCAGATATTTGCCATTGGTTCGTCTGCAAACGGTCAGGTTCTAATTGAATATCCCAGATAAAAATGGGCGCTGCCAAAAAGCCAGAAGCAGCTTGCCTATCTTTTTTCGCCAATATGGGATACCCAAAACCAATATTCTTATAGCCCTTTAGTCGTTCTGTATTTCGAGCTTTAAAGAATAAATGTTCTATTTTCCGAGTAGTTATTTCTGGAGGATTGATGGTAAAATCGGTGGTTCGTTGACCTAAAAGCGTAGTTATCCATTTATTAGCAAAGTCAAAACCCGTCCCATCTATCTCAAAAATATCTAAGATATCAAGATTGGAGGGAATTGCCTCTTTATAAGCTATCGGCAAAGCAGCGTCATATAATCGCTGATTGCGTTCTAATAAATGGTCGTTATCCATGTTTATTGGCTGTTTAGTTTTCTCATTGTCAGTTATCAATTATGCGTTATCGGTTGTCTATTAATTTCTATGTTAGACAACCGATAATTCACAACTCCCAACTGAATACCGAAATCATCGGTTTGTAAAGATAATAGAATTTCTTATCAAATTCCATCTTATTCTTTCATACCTCCTCCGACCTTTTCACCATCCTTATATTGGTACTCCATGACTACATTTCCTTGGTCATCATAATACTTATAAAAGCCATGTTGTTGTCCATTTTTGTATTCCGCCTCCATTTGTATTTTTCTAGTCGGGTAGAATTTTTTATAAATCCCTTCTAGTTGACCATTCGCATAAACTCCAGATTCTTCTACATTCCCAAAACGGAACTTAGCAAAATTCCCATCAAAAACACCATTAGCATAGGTGGTTAATGTTTCAATTTGTCCACGGTCTGATAAGGTCAAAAAGACACCATTCAATTCGTTATTCACATAATTGGCCATTGTTTTAATAGCTTTCTCCTTATCGGGATGATAGGTCACCCAAGAACCATTTCGCATGCCATTAATCAAAATACCTTCTTCTAAAATATTACCAGATGCGTCTTTTTTTTCTGCCTTTAAGCCAGCACCACCCGCAACTTCCGTGGTCGTAAATCCAATTAAATCAGCAGGAACCGCAGTAGAACTACCTTGTTGGCAATTGGTAAAAATTAAACAGATTAGTGTAAATAAAAAAGAAAAATAAATGCTTTTCATAATGAGATTAAGATTTAGTGATTAGTAATGCGAAAGTAAAATCTTTATCTGCATAATCAAAAAAAATCAGCCATTTTTTCAGTAGTATAAAAGTCAAAGATTCAACTTATAATCTCCTTAAAGAAGGTTTTGCATCCTTTAAAAAGTTTATTATATTTGCCCTGTTCGAGCCGAAAACCTACTTATTAAATAAGGTTTAAAGGTGTTTTTAAAATGCAATTTTAACAAATGGATATTCAAATTCAGCAACTGACCAAAAGCTATGGTTTTCAGAAGGCTGTAGACAACATCTCCTTTTCTGTAAAGACAGGCGAAGTACTAGGTTTTTTAGGCCCTAATGGTGCTGGAAAAACAACTACGATGAAAATGATTACCAATTATATTGACATCGAACAAGGAGATATTTTAATTGGTGGGCAATCGGTCAAATCGGGTAAAATGAGCAAGCATATTGGCTACTTACCCGAACATAATCCTTTGTATCAGGACATGCCTGTCATTGATTATCTTGAATTCTGTGCAGCTTTGCAGGGGGTTTCTAAAAGTATACTGCCCCATCGGATTCGAGAAATGGTGCGCTTATGTGGGTTAGATATAGAAAAACATAAAAAAATTGGCGAATTATCCAAAGGCTATAGACAAAGGGTCGGTTTGGCACAAGCCATGATTCACGACCCAGAAATATTGATTTTGGATGAACCAACTACAGGTTTAGACCCAAATCAAATTATAGAAATTCGGGATTTAATCCGACAAATGGGTAAGCAAAAAACAGTCATTTTAAGTACGCATATTTTACCAGAAGTAGAAGCCACTTGTGACCGTATTTTAATTATCAATCATGGAAAAATTGTAGCAGATGGGACGGCTTCTACTTTGCGTAAGCAAGCACAAGGGCAGCAAGTCTTAAAAATAAAGGTTGACGAAGGAGAAACTAATCAAATCTACGAAAAACTACAAAAATTAGAAACAGTAGCAATGGTTGACTTTACAGATGCTACCAATAATCGTTTTGAAATTCAAAGCGTAGCAGACCGCAAATCCAATAAAGCTATTTTCGAGCTTTGTGTTAAAAATAACTGGGTATTGAGTGAATGCATTCCTTTTGAAACCAAACTAGAAGATATTTTTAGAGATTTGACGTTGAACTAAAGGCGAAAAGGCGGACGGGCGGAAAAGTTTAGCATTTCCCTACCTTTCCGCCCATCAGCCTTTCTATCTCTCGCCTCTATTACCTAACTAACGCACATATATCATGAATCCAATCTGGGTAATCGCAAAAAAAGAATTGAATTCTTATTTTAATTCCTTAATTGGCTATCTTATTTTATCTATTTTTTTAATTTTTATTGGTGCTTTCACCTGGTTAATAGGCAATGATGTCTTTATCCGACAACAAGCCACGTTAGATGAATTTTTCGGTTGGGCACCGATGTTTTTACTATTTATGGTCCCCGCTTTGACGATGAAGCAGTTAGCGGAAGAAAAGAAAAGTGGCACAATTGAATTATTATTGACAAAGAATATTAGTAACAGACAATTAGTGATAGGGAAATTTTTGGCTTGTTTTCTAATGGTTTGTATTACAGTTGCCTTCACCCTCCCCTATTATATAACCATTGTTCAATTGGGCAATGCGGACCACGGAGCAATTATTGGTGGCTATATCGGCTTATTATTGTTAAGCGCTGCCTTTACGAGTATTGGTATTTTTGCCAGTAGTTTAGGGGACAACCAAATCGTCGCCTTTTTGTTAGCCTTAGTGATTAATGTAATTTTCTTATTTATACTGGGCTTTATAGGTAATTCATTTTCGGGTTGGTTTGGAGACCTTCTTAATACGTTAAGCATTCCAGAACACTATTCTTCTATTTCAAGAGGTGTTTTAGATACTAAAGACTTAATTTATTTCGGTTCCATGATTTTTTTATTTTTGTTTTTAGCAGAATTGAAAATTAGTAATCGAGGATAAGCAAACAAAAAAGCCCTAGCCGACTATTTTGTAAAGTGAACGCCAACATAGAAAGGAGGGATGTTGTTTATATGTTTTATAGATATGCCAAATTTTGAAAAGTTGGCATATCTAGGCTGTTTATAATCAACCTATAAAATCAATAATAGAGCGTCAGCTAATAAATAAATAACCTAGTTCTTGACAATTTGTCTTAATTGTTTTAAAATCCGTTGTCCTTTAATTATCCGCTGTACAATTTCTACAACGGATAATTAAAAACAGCAAATTTTTATCTATTTTATATCTGATGGTCTACATCCTAACTAATCCAAAAACAAACAAAATATGACCACCAATCCCTGGTTTTGGGCATTTATGATTTGGAGTTTTCCACTTAGTTATTATCGAAGTCAATTTCGTAAAATAGTCTATCAAACAGATGATTGGACCATCAATATAAAGCCTTGGTTTGTACAAGAAATCAAGGGCTTGTTCGGGAATTTGTTTCCAGACAATACACAATACTTGAAAATGCGTAACTTTTATAGATTTTACTTGTTGATTTATTTTGTATTATTTTTTCTTTGGTAAGCCCTTGATTAATTAGGAGCAACTACACAACACACATGGATGAATCAGATATATCGGAGCTTGAACAAACGCTTATTACTACCCAAGAAGCGGGTAACAGTTATCTCCAATCTGTTCTAACTAAATTTATCTTTCGGTGGGTACTCCTAGCTTTTTTTTGTTTATATTTATGGAATTTATGCCCATTTCCAAAATGGATTTCATTATTGCTCTTACCTTTCTTTTTTTATAGTTTATATCAAATTTATTTACAAAAAAGAGCATTCCGTCAAAAAATTGAAGACATTAAGGCATTAATTGAAGAGGTAAAGAATATGTCCTAATAATACATAATTTGTTTTGGTTCAATCTTAGGTTTCTTAGCCGTTAAATAGCAGTTTTCTTTTTTTTAAATTTCCTTTCTCGGGCTGGAAGCCCAAGCTACCGTAAAATAATACATGGAAATGACGAAATAATTGTCTATTTCGTGTCTCATTGTCAAGAGACTTACTACTTTTGCCACATGCAAATAGTTAGAGAAACCATCTTATTAATCAAAAAGGATTTACTATTAGAATGGCGTCAGAAATACGCCATTGGGGGAATTCTTTTATATGTTGTTTCCACTGTTTTTATAGTTTTTATAAGTACAGGGACTATTCGCACACCTGTTTGGAATATTCTTTTTTGGATAATTATTTTATTTGCCTCCGTCAATGCAGTCGTTAAAAGTTTTGTACAAGAAAATAGTCAGCGCCAATTGTATTACTATCAACTAGCGCATCCGATTGCCATTATTCTATCTAAAATCATTTACAATATTGCCTTACTTTTTCTATTGACCGTTTTGACCTATATGGCAATGACGGTTGTTTATGAAAATCCTGTAAGAAGGGTTGGTTTATTTTGGTTAACGCTATTTCTGGCAAGTGTTGGTTTTTCCATCACTTTCACTTTTGTTTCAGCGATTGCTTCCAAAGCAGACAATAGTTCCACTTTAATGGCCATTCTGACTTTCCCAATAGTAATTCCTATTTTAGGTACCTTAATGACCTTATCGGCGAATGCTTTGGGCATTATTCAAGATACGGCCTATTTAGAAAGCATTTATACCTTGCTAGCCATCGATGGCATTCTTTTGGGATTGGCATTAATACTCTTTCCTTTTTTATGGAAAGATTGACTTATTACTGGATAACTTCCCGTTATCCAGTAATTTGCGTCTCTGATTTTAAGTCATTCAATAATTTGAGTCTCTGATTTTAAATCATCAATTAACGGGAAGTTACTTGATGATAAGTATACAACTAAAAAACATGAAAAGTAATTGGTGGAAAATACTAGGCATTCTCTTATTATTATATGCCTTCCTATTTGGCGTCTTAACGCCACTAAAACCAGGACTTCCTAGCGTCTATCCTATTAATGGACAGACAGGTAGCGCTTTAGTTTTAGATATTAGTGGCTACAATACTAGTTTTGACAAAACCCAAAAACAACGGGTTTGGTTAAAATTAGACGACCAGTCCTTATTAGCTACTTCTGTCGTAGCCACTTCTTCTAATCAACTAAAAGCTACTTTCGACATACCTGCTTTTTTACCTTCTAAGGCTGAAGTAGTCGAGTTAAGTTTAGTAACGGATAATGAAATAGATGGCGCATCTGTTTTGCCTAGTGCCATTTTCATCAAGCAAACAGCCGTTGATTCGCTTCAAGGCCAGACATTATGGAAAAATACAGCCATAGAAAACTTGCACCAAAAAGAAGGGCTTTCTTTTCCTTATAGAAATATCTTGAGGGAGACGATTCGTAACCTTTATTTTCACGTTTCTTTATGGTTCGCCATGTTTATTTTATTAACGGCAGCCGTTGTTTATAGTATTAAATATTTAAATAAGGGAAATATTAACGATGACCATCGTGCCTACTCTTTAATCAGTATTGCAGTCGTTTATGGATTATTAGGCTGTGCGACGGGTTCTATTTGGGCAAAAAACACATGGGGAACTTGGTGGACAATGGATGTCAAATTGAATATGTCAGCTATTTTCATGTTGATTTATTTGGCTTATTTTGTCTTAAGAGGTTCTTTTCAAGATGAAATAAAAAGAGCAAGATTGACTTCTGTTTATAATATATTTGCTTTTGCGTCGATTATTCCCTTGTTATTTGTAATCCCAAGATTAGTCGATAGCTTGCATCCTGGCAATGGCGGAAATCCTGGATTTGGTGGAGAAGACTTAGACAATACGATGCGCATGGCTTTTTATCCAGCAATTGTTGGGATGACTTTATTAGGCCTCTGGATTTCTAATTTACGGTATCGGTTGGCGATTATTGCAGATAAGTTATTGGATAGAGCATAAGGAACGATAAACTGTATCACGATTCTCCTGAGTCGTAGCACATTTTTAGCTACCCATGTTTTTTACAGTATTACCAATTTCGATTAAAAAAACTAAATTATTTTAATAATGAATAAAGCAAAAATATTCTTAAGTTTTTTATTTGTACAAATATTTACAATTAATGCTACTTTTGCACAGACGACCAATCCAGATTTCATGCAAAGTATTGGTAAAATTTATGTAGTGGTTGCCGTTATTGTTACCATTTTTATTGGCATCATTATTTATTTATTTTCGTTAGAACGAAAAATAAAAAACTTAGAACAGCAGTTATTGAACGATAAATAATGAATGGTTCTTTGACAATTTTTGCATTTCCTAAAATCCCGAAGGGATTAAACGTGAATTCCGTCCACAGACGGAATGAAATGCGGGGTTTTAGAAGACTCAAAGCGCTACAACCCCGAACGGGATTGAACTCTTTTGCAAAAATTGTCGAAGAACCTAATGAATTAACGATGAATGATGAACTATAAGCGATGAATAGAAAGCGACTTACTCGCCTAAGGTTTAATATCCCAACAGATTTAATACCCAACGGATAATATAATTATGCTTAATTTATTCGTTTCTGGTTACTACTCAATTCATCGTTTATCATTCATAGTTCATCATTAAAAAAATATTTCAACCAAATTCAAGGTGAACTGCCTATTATTTACAGCCCTTTGGCAGTCATCATTATAAACCTAACCATAATAATTTTCAAATGGCTAAGAAAGAACCTGATTTCTTGGGTAGTGTACAGCAGTATTTTGACAAAGCTGCACCACACACAGGCTTACATGCTGGCTTATTAGCACAAATTCGTCATTGTAATGCCATCTACAGAATGAATTTCCCTGTAAAATTCGGTAACGAATACCGTATTATAGAAGCTTATCGGGTACAACATTCTCACCACCGTACGCCTACTAAAGGGGGTATTCGCTACAGTAATCACGTTAACCAAGAAGAAGTCATGGCTTTGGCGACTTTGATGAGTTATAAATGTGCGATTGTAGATGTTCCTTTTGGCGGTGCTAAAGGTGGGGTTAAAATTAAGCCTTGGGAACTCACTACTTTTCAAAGAGAGAAAGTAACTCGTCGGTACACGATGGAGTTGATTAATCGAAATTTTATTGGTCCTGCAATTGATGTTCCTGCGCCCGATTATGGAACAGGTGGACAAGAAATGGCTTGGATTTATGATACTTACCGAACTTTTAAAGGTAGTGATATTGATGCCGCGGGTTGTGTAACAGGTAAGCCTGCCAACCTAAATGGTATCCAAGGTCGAGTCGAAGCAACAGGTCGAGGTGTTTATTATGGCATTCGTTCCGTTGTTGACCAAGCCAAAGACATGAAAAAAATCGGTTTGACGGCTGGTATGGCAGGAAAAACAATGGTTATCCAAGGTCTTGGAAACGTAGGGTCTTTTACTGCTAAAATTTCTCAGGATGAAGGTGGTGCTTTAATTGTCGGGGTAACCGAAGTAGAAGGTGCTATTTACAATCCAAAAGGCATGGACATCCATAAAATTATTGCCTACCGACAAGAACATGGTACGTTCCTTGGTTTCCCTGGCGCAACAACAGAATTAGCGAAGGAAGACCGATGGTTCGGACTTGATTTTGAGTGTGATATTTTAGTCCCTGCGGCTTTAGAGAATCAAATTACCGTAGAAAATGCGGATAGAATTAAAGCTAAAATCATCGCAGAAGCTGCCAATGGTCCAATCACCGCAGATGGTGAAAAAATTCTATTAAAGAAAGGAAAAGTAATTATCCCTGATTTGTTTTTGAATGCAGGTGGTGTTACCGTTTCTTACTTTGAGTGGTTAAAGAATTTATCTCACATGCGTTTTGGTAGAATGGACAAAAGATTTAATCAAAATACCTACATGAATTTGCTTAGTAAAGTAGAGGAAATGACAGGTAAAACCGTTGGTACCCAAGAAAAGATTTTCTTGACCAGAGGTGGAGATGAAATTGATTTAGTTCGTTCTGGCTTAGAAGAAACGATGGTTACTGCTTATGGTCAGATTCGAGAAATTATGCAAAAAAAGAAGAAGGTAAATGATTTAAGAACCGCCGCCTTTGTAAGTGCTATCCAGAAAATGGGTAGTGATTATTTGGCGATGGGGATTTTTCCTTAATTTTCGTTCTCCTCGTAAAATATTTGGTCAAATTTAGCAACAATTCGTAGCAAATTTTTAACTTAATTATAGGGCAGCTGTAGAAAACAGCCGCCCTATTTTTTAGTTGGTAATAGGTTTAAACCTATTACCAATTTCTTGTTATCTAATAAATATCATCTTTTTACTAATCACCGCATCTTCTGTAACTAGTATTGCAAAGTAAACAGTCGCTCCACTATCAGCAGGCTTAAAATCATACTGATAAGTACCTTTTTCCTGTAGTTGGCTTGAAACAACAGTAGTCACGAGTTTACCATTCATATCAAACACTCGCAAATCAACCTTTTTTGATTCCTTTAATTCATAAACAATTTTTGTTTCCTGCCAGAAAGGATTGGGCTGAATAGTCAACGTTAATGGCTGTTTCAAAACGTTTACTTCCACACCAATATATTTAGCAGTTGATACTACAGGTTCAGCTTCTTGTGCAGTTGCTATTTCACAATCTTCTATGAACGCATGGAAGCTTGCACCTTGATTGGCATGAAATCCTGGTGATAAAGTAATAGATTGACCAGCCTTGAAAATAATCGTATCGCCAGCAGTCACAGTTCCTATCGAAGTAATAGATGCACCCGCTTGATAAGTTCCAGAATGGACAATTGCGTCATTCACAGCAAGCGTAGAAGGACAATCACCTGATTCTGCACAATTTTGAGTACCGTTATTGTCATCATCTCCATTAAATTGAATGGTAACTGTATCGCTATCATTGTCACAACAAGGCGTCACAACTGTCCAAACTAATTCATAGGAATAACCAAAAGTACCAGAGAAAGTAGCAGTTGGATCATGCACATCGCTAAATTGCTCTGCCTCATCTGAATTATTGACAGACCAAAATCCTGAACCAGTTGCACCTAATGTGGTGTTTGAACCACATATATCCAATTGGTCTGCTCCAGCAAATGCTACAGGGCATACTTCAGGTTCGACTGTAGCAAGTACTTCAATGATTCCGAAATCAACTGTACAATTATCTACTTCTAAGGACCGAGCCAATATACGGTAGAAACCAGCATTCAATCCACTAAAGTGATGGAATGTAGTAGTTTGTAATAGATGCCCCAAAGTATCCTGTAATTCTAATTCGAAAACTTGACCGGATGGCGAGATAACGAAAGCAGAAATACTACCGCCCGATCCGTTGCAGGAATCAATTTGAGTACTAACTCCATCAGGTATCAAATCACAGGATAGCGAACAATTAGGTAAAGTACGGACGATAAGTTCAAAATCATTTGCGCTACCATCAAATTGATCTACTTGAATATAATAAGTCTGACCGGGGTTTAGACAAGCTAAAGAAATAATAGACCCATCACAACAATTTCCTGGTTTATCATCATTCGCGTCTAATAAAATCACATTCTGGAATGGGTCGCTTAATTCACAGTCGATTCCTTCATATAGGGCTATTTTCGTATCAGTATGATTTCCACTAGTTTCAATTTGAACGGCAGCGTCTATCGGTGCAATAAATTTATACCAAACAGAACCAAATAAGGTTGTATCACACCAATTAATATTACAATCGTCTCCTAGTGCATGAGGTTCATTTGCTTGTATAGTAGCATTTTTAAAAGAACCTGGATAAGTCTGATCTAGATCAATTGGAAGTGCATGACAAACATCATCGTTATTCAAGGCGATTTCCCCTTCAACACAGAAACTAGCTGTAACTGCTTCAGATAAAGCAATTCGTAAATAATAATCCTGTCCAATTGTCAAGCCAGAAATTGTCCTTTCACAGCCTTCACATAAATAATTGCAATAAATAATAGGGCTTGCTCCAGCACAAGTATCATACACTTCGTAAATAAGCGAGGATTCTCCTTGTACATCTATATCAATTACGGTCAAATTTACATTTTCGGAAGGAGCAGTAAACTGATACCAAATATCTCCACCCAGATTAAAACAACCGAAATTATTATCTTCCGTTGCGCCTGTTACATTAACTGAAATTGGCGTACAGGCGCTTAAATCATTAATAAATATCGCATTTTTACAAGTATCATTAATAGGTGGTGCTATGCAAGGTTCTGGCGCCATAAAATATCCGTAAAGATAGTTATCACAAACCCTAATCCCTTCTGTCCTTAAACCTACATTGGTGAATGAACCAGTAGCATTGATACCAGTGAGTGTATAGGAGACGGTATCATTTGTTGTAGCTATAGCAAATTTTTGCCTAATATTTCCCGCAGATACGACTAAAGAATCACCAATATAGGCATCTAATAAAACAACATCTAATGTAAGGTCAAATGTATTATCATTTGTATTACAAGGTGTAATTATCATAGTATCTACATTCACTACAGCTAATCCACAAGTTGCTTCTAAGCAAAATTCTCCTTTAGCACCTCCTACAAACCAAACACGAAGTTTATAATCTTCTCCTGGCGTTAAACCACTAATAGATTGAGAAGAATTATCATACACATAGCGGCAATGATCAATCGGGCTACTAAATTCTACACAAGAATCTCCATAAATTTCAAAAACCATATTATTAGTCCCATAGCGCTGTAAATCTGTTGCTGTCACTTTCATACCAGCACTTACAGCAGTAAATTGATACCAAACATCTGCAGCATTAGAACAACCATAGTAATTTTCCGAAAATGCCCCAGCAGTAGAAGCCAATATTGTTTGGCAACTACTAATGTCAGGTAATAGTATAGCATATTGACAGCTATCATTAACTGGTGGAGTTACACAGGGAGTAGGCGTTTGAAAGTTTTGAGCATCACTGCAAAAAAGCGTTCCATCTTGGATATAGGTATTGAGTAGGTATGATTTACCATCAGCAACTAAGTCTTCTAAAACAATTGTAGTCATCGTCTCAGAATCTGGTGCTTTGGAAAAATAGAAATTACCACCAAGTTCATTATTGCGACTCAAATTAAGTTCTAAATAGGCAGTAGGGCTCAAAACACTATGACTTATTTCTACAGTAGCACTAAATAAATTATTTGTATCACAAGCATTAAATACAACATTAACCTCTTCAATAATACAACAACCTGCCCCTGGAAAAACCGCACTATTATAATCATCACAATCCGTTCCAGCTGTATCAACGGAATTCACTAGTACATCTAGACAAGTCTGTGTGGTATCACAAACATTATAAGTATTTCCATTAGGGCTGTAATAGCCATCTTGATCATAATCCTGATAACAAACTAATACTTTAAAAACAGTACCTTCATCATAAAATCCATTACAGTTATTATCCATATTATCACATATCTCCGTAGCACCAGGATTTACATTTTCATTAAAGTCGTCGCAGTCATCTCCAGCGGTAGTTGACATACCTATGTCTGGACAAGTTTGGTCTGGACAAGCAGTATGGTTGGTAGCCCAAGTTCTAAAATAACCATCGCCATCATAATCTTGGTAACAGGATAAAGTAATAGGTTCAAAACCCTCATCTACAGATCCATCACAATTATTATCCAATCCGTCACATATCTCGATTGCTCCAGGATAGATAGTAGCGTCAAAGTCATTACAATCATCATAAATTAAGGCCTCATCTCCATCACTGTTACAGGAAATAGCTAGTGGGTCGGAATAATAAACATCCCCACAAAGGTTATCTATAATTCTTAATAATATAGTACTAGGGGGGCAACTATCTTGCTGCACAGAAAAATTTAGGGTACTTAAGGTATAAATACTATATATACAAGCAGCATTTAAAACACTTGAATCCGCCGCATTTAAAATTTCTGCTTCCAATCTAGAGGAACAATTAGAAGACAAAGGAGACTCATAAGTATAAATATCATCAGGGTAATCTTCAATATTCGTTACCTCTACATCTGGCCAATAAGTAGAAGTGTAAAGCTGAACCTGACCTATTTGGATATTTGGTGTAGGTAGTGTCGGACAATCTGGCTCATTTATTTGTAAGCAAAAAGTACCTTCTTTGGATATACCATTTACTCTAACATAATGCGTTTCACCAGGAGTTAAATAGATATAATTGCAATCTTCATAAGACATTTTACAAGCTACTTCCAATAAGCTGGAACAATTATCCCCGCCATAAACAGCTACTTGAAAAGTATCTAAAGTACCTTCACAACAATCTGTTTGAATACAAACAACACCATTTTCAGGAGCGACAAAGGAATACCAGACATCATTGACCGTTGTGAATCGGTCATAACAGGCAGCAGGAGCAATAATTCCCTCGTCAACAGCTAAGGTATTATCAAGCGTATCAGAACAAGTTTGACCTATAGTTAGCGGAATAGCACCTTCACAAATATCATTCGGCAAATTACTCTCAGGTGCACTACTGGAACTACTAAAAGTTCCTTGTTCTAAAAATACACCTGAATCTAAAATGCAATCTCCTACATCCATGATGCCAATTTTAAAATGATAATCTGCTCCTGAAACCAAATTAGCATTTACCGTAAATACCGTAGTAAAACCATCATATTGGACCGTAGTTCCGCCCGAATTATCTACATATCGAGTACTGTTATTGATGCTATCACAAACGCCATTTCCAACATTATTTATTGCAACAGGAATATCTGTTCCACTAACAAAAGCTATATTTTCATTCACATATTCTCCTCCTTCTGGATTAGGACCACTAATAAAAAAGCCAAATACATCATTAAATCCTTAAAAAAAAATCAACTTTAATTTTTAATTACCTATTTATCAACAAATTAAAGTATTATATACTTCATAATTACACCGTGAATGAAGCATCTCCAACTACTAATAATATTAAAAAAATTAGCAAACAAGAATTAAAATCTTTTCAGGAGTATTTGAATGGGCTATATCCTAAATTACAAAAAGAGCAACAATTATTGATGTATCTAATCTCTTTCTATTCTGCATTTTAGGCATTAAAAATATTCATAACTTGGTATTTTAATCCAAATTATCCATGTTATTATTAATCTGTGTTCTTTTAATTTTAACACGGATAATTATCTGTTTTACTTGACCTTCTATAATATTATAGTGTTTAGAGGTTAAGGTTCATAGATAATGGGTAGTTCCTTGTTACCATAGTATTGAGTCCAAAACTGATGTAAGCGCCTATTGGCAAACATGCTCAAGTTGAGTTAAGACCGCAAAAATAGAATGTTATTAATTATAGCGAATAATGATAAGCGTGAACGAAGAAGTTTAAAGAAAAGAATAGTTGGTTTCATTTTTGATTCTTGATTTTTTGAAATAAGTTAAATATTGTAAAATGTTAGCATACTTATTTTCTCTAAAAGTTAAAGGAAAATAATAAATGTTCAAGTATACTAATTCACAAAATCCAATTATTCTGTAGATAGCATATTCAAAGATAAAAATTATATATAACTTAAATAAGTTATTTGATATTTTTATTGAACTAATCAATAAAATAAATTCATCTATCCTATTTTTTCATTTAAAATCCATTGCGAAACCCAATCCATTGTTAAGTATTTCCAGCAATGGATTAAATTTAGCAATGAGCCATTATGTCTAATTTTTGTTTAGTATCCAGCATATTGGGTACATTCCACAAGGTGTGTAGCTAAACCGCATATTTTTTATGGAATCACACACTTCGTTAAATTATATAGAAGAATGTCAAGTTCATTCCCTTTAGCATTCCATTTAACCATCAAATACGGCCTTTTAAAAAAGTATCTGTTTCTGAAATTTTTTAAAAATAATCCTTCCAATTGATTGAATCCTATCGGATATCTTAAAAATTCAGCATAATCTAGTCCACTTGTAAAAGAAAAGTTAAGAAAATAAGTAAACCTGTTAAAACAATCCTAATATGCTAATTTTAGATAATTTATAAAGATTTAGTACCGTTTATAATACAGATGAGGTTATCGAAATCATCTAAATTTAAGTAAATCACCTTTCTGTAAAATTATAGCGAAAATTTTTTCAAAAAAAGTGACTTTTTAAAAAGTCATCGTCCTAAAGGCAGTTGAATGTAAATAGAGAAGGAAGTTCGTCCAAAATTTTCTTCTTATAATTTATGCTCAATGAAGTTAGCAAAAACCGATTTTATTAAGTTCGAATAAGCACAAAACAATCAACAAACACTAAATAGTTGGTTTAGGGTTTGTGCAGACAGCGAAAAGTCTGTTCAACCTAAACTCAACGGTTAACTACACCGAACTTATAATCTTCAGTACTGCCTACGAAAAAATAATGTCCTTTCTAAACGCTTACAAATCCTTTTTCAATTATTCGTATTCAATAATAATATCGATTGCTAGTTTTTAGGATAGCCTATTTATGGCTATAAAACTCCATCCTAACCCTCTAGTATACTAGACAAGCAGGTTTATTTTTGATACAATGTCCTTAATTTTTTAATAAATCTTATCGCTTTTAGGGTAAGATTCAATGAAATTTCCAGATTTTATTTAAAAAAAATTAATTCATTAATCCCGCTTCAGTCAACAAACGAAGCAAAAAAGGAACAATATTCAATTGATTATCAGCAACTTATTGGTATTTCACTTTAGATTAAGGGTATACAAACGTCAAATTTTGTACTTTTTTTACCTTCAATTAAGTCAGATATTTATACCATCAAAAGCCGGTTGTAATAGTAGTATATTATCAATTGGAGATTTTCTTAACCTACTTAAATTTGAGTTATGAAAAATTCAACTAGTTTAGATTTCTTCAAGCAGTTTCCATTATTTAACGTTCTTGCTGAGGACGAAATGAACCACCTTTTATCAATTGTTGAGTTCAAGAAAGTAAAAAAATACGATTATATATACAAGATTGGTGACCCTTCCAAAGAAGTCCTCTTTTTAGTAAAAGGCATTGTAAAAATCGGTCGTCATTCTGAAGATGGTAGAGAAGTGATTAAAAATATCCTTCATCCAATGGCTATGTTCGGTGAATTACCCCTAATGGGCGAAAAGAATCGACAAGATTATGCCATCGCAATGAATGAAGAAGTAAATGTATATACCTTAAAAGTAACTGAATTTCAGCGTTTAATCGCTACCAACCATCAGTTATGCATCGCTATCATGAATTATGTAGGCGGGCGATTAAGAGAAGTAGAGAATAGATTAGAAGATTTAGTATTTAAAGATGCTAGAGCAAGAATTATTGATTTCATCAAAGAGTCTGCTGAAAAGCGTGGTCGAAGAGTTGGATTTGAAATGTTATTCAAGCATTGTTTAACACAGCAGGATATTGCAAATATTACAGGAACGTCTAGGCAAACCGTTACTTCTGTTTTAAATGAATTAAAAAGATTGGATTTAATTTACTTCAATAGAAGAAGTATTTTGATTCGAGATATGGCGAAGTTAGCTTAAACAGTTGTCAGTTATCGGTTGCGGAATGGTCTTAACCAAACACTAATCTTTTATAACAACAACATTTCGCTGCCAGATTGACTACGGAACTACGCAGACCTATTACCAGATACCAAGTACCTCACAGAGCAAAGATTTAGTATGTTTGCTTGATAAGTTCAAAGGTTTAGCGATTCAATTTGTGAATTGCTAAAACCTTGAACCTTTGTTTTACAAAAAAGAACTATTACCAAAACCGATACTAGAACAATTCAGTCTGAAAAATTCAAATAATGCCCTCGGATTCGTCCTTTGGCATTATTTGTTTTTTAGCTCGAATTCTCCCCACGAATTTTATTTCCCCCACGAATTTCTTTTTTACCGTAGTAATGTATAGCAGAAATAACACGAATGAAATAGTATTTCAAATGTTTCCCAACGGATTTCTTTTATCATTCACCTACTCTTCTTCCAATACCTTCAAATTATCGTCCTGCTCTATTTCTATCAATTTATACAATGGGTCTACGCCTACTTTGCTAGGTTTTTGATGGACGGTAATAGTTAGAGGCGTTTCAGCAGTAGTAAATTGATATTTTTCTAAATAAATTAAAGTTTCTGCCCCATCTTTATTCATTCCATAAATACCGACTTCTATCCAATCATTGATAGGAGTTTCTAGTTTAATACCCAGACTATCAATCCAATATTTTTTAGTATTGACCGCTAAATCGACTTGGTATTGATTGTTGGATACTTTTTTATACGTCGCTGCGGTGGTACTATTTTCAAAAAGGATTACTTTTTCAAATAAATCACTTATCAAATATTGTAGACTATCAGGCGTAACCGCTTTGAAATAAGTTAATAAATCTAGAGTCGTAGCATATCTATTTTTTGCCAATTTCCCATCAAAACTATTCCAATCTTTCACAAATCTTTTTAGCGCAATATTTACGCTGTCTGCTGAAATATAATCTTGTAAAGCATATAAATTTAAAGTCCCTTTTCCATAATAAACATGTTTTTGATTGTCTGCTGTTGCTAAAGGCATTTCTTGTTCGCTGCCTACTCCCCTACCCGCTAAGTAGCGATTCCTTTCAATGTCCAATAATTGTTGGACTTTTGCTTCGGGATACGTGTCTTTAAAAACCATCAAAGCCGAATATTGCGCTAAGGATTCTAAGAGCATTTTTTGTCCTTGAACATTAGCCGCTGCCACTTGTAATCCCCACCATTGATGCGCCACTTCGTGTGCCGTTATAAAAAAAGGCATATCCACATCTTTTGCTTCGTCAATATCCATGATAAAGCCCATTGATTCTGAATAAGTGACCATACTTGGAAAAGATTGTGCTCGATTCAAGTATCGGGGCGTTTCGACAATCCGCATTTGTTGATAGGAATACTCACCAAAATATTGGGTATAGTAAGTAAAAGATTTTTTCATGGATGCCATCATTCTATCAAGGTTATATTCATGTCCTTTATGATAGTAAATTTCTAAATCAATCGCTTTATCTATTCCGTCATTTTCGGGTATCCATTTATCTTGGAGGATTTCATATCTCGCAGAAGTTATTGGATAAAAATTGATAATTGGTTCGATTGATTGGTAATGGAAATAATTTCGATTATTAGTCGTCCATTTCTTTTGTAGTTGACCAGGGGCAACGGCTATTTGGTCATTAGCGGTACCAATTGTAATATCAAAATTAATAGCTTTGCTGTCATCCCCCGTTCGAGCTTCTTTTTGGGCAATACTATTAGTACGTGCTGCCGTTTTATTTCTTGGGGATAAATTGTAGGTTATTCGGTCATCCTCCTCTTCCAGTTCTATATGAGCATTATAGCCGAACGAAGGTAATTGAAAATTATCAAAGAAAGTACCGTTATATACGATTCTTTTATCAACATCTTCGGTAAAACCTTTGGTGGTATAAGTCTGCTTAAAAGTCATTTTTAGCGAGTCGCCAATTTGAAGTGGTTTATTTAAATGATAAACATAAATCCCAAATTCTTCCTGGGTAGTATCTAGTCTAGTTTCTTTATAAAAAGTAACGTCCGTTAATACTATTCCTCCATAAGGCAATTTTTGCACATAAATAGCAGGTATTATCGTATCGCTATTATTGGTTAAAACATACCCCCCTTCAATCCTATAATTTCTTTCGTAAGGGTATAACTCAACATTTAGTTTTACATCCACAATTTTAGGTTGCGGTAAATATTCGATTGCCTTAAACGTCTTTTCGTAGGTCGCTCGATACGCATTTTGGGTCGCTATGGAAGCGTACGAATTCAAAATATTGGTATTATAAAAAATATAGCTTCCAGAAATAATAAAAAGCAACAGGGTACCAACACTCAATTTCTTAAAAAAATCAGTTCGGCTGTCTTTACTTAATTGCCATCGTTTTTTAAAAGAAATGTCTCTACCTCTAACCGTAAATAAAACCGCAATCAAAAATAATAAAGCAGAAAAGGCAAACCAGTAAAGCATAAACCAAACATAAGGTTGCCAGTAATGTCCATAACCATTCATCTCCGAATAAGTCCCCAAATCTCCTGCTCCATAACTGTATAAACCATGGTTAAAATCAAATAATTGAGCGCCAATTAGTACCAAAAACAAAAAGGACACAACTAATAAATGCCCCATAAATTTATGATTAGCGACTACTTGAAAGAAGAAAGAGACCATTGTCAATAACACCAAGTAAGGATAGATTTCTACAAAGAATCCAATAAAATAGACGTCTAATTCATAATGATAATATCCTCTAAGGGTTTGGAAAATTAATCCTGCAACAATAATGGCTAGCATCAATACCAAATAGGTCAACAGCAAACCAATTAACTTACTCGTCAAATGAATCAAATTAGAAACAGGCAAGACATCATAGATTCCATTAAGTTTGGTATCTCTTTCTTTCCAAACTAATTCTCCTGAATAAAATATCAAAATAATTAAAAAGAAGAAGATGGACATTTCTTGCAAGTCCTCTACAATGATATACGTCAAAGGATAACTATCCACGCCATAAGAAGTCCCTAAACTAATAGAATTGATAAAAATAATCGCCATCCCACAAATAACAATTGCCCAAAAAGGGGTTTCTTTTAGAATAGATTTCCAATAAAATAAGGAATGATATTGAAGTTGCTTTAACTTAGAAAGAAAACCTTCGGATAGGATTGGATTAGGAATCCCTTCCATAGTTGTTGATAAATCCGATGTCGGCAAAATGGTTTCCTCTGTATCAGATACGCTAGCCCATAAACCATTTTTCCTAAATTTATCCCGCACCACGTTAAAACTAAATCCATAATATCCAATTATCAAAATAAGGCAACTGATTCCCATCCATAGCAATCGGTTATACAATAACCATCCGCTGATAGGAATCATTTGGGTATTCCGCTCCACAGTTGACCAGTATTTCACTAAAATTTTGATGGATTGATACCCAAATGGGTCTATTATAGCTGTTAAAAATTGGTAGTCACTACTTTGTGTTAATTGTAAGACTAAGATGTAGACTGTCAATAGCAATATACCTTGAGTGTAAACGACTAGTAATTTTCTACTTAATGCACCGCCTACAAAAAATAAAGCACTACCAAAAAACAGATTAGGCAAAACGATAAATAACGCTGGTTGCGAATATTTCCATAAGGAAAAAGGCAATAGGTCTGCGGTATCTCGCCAAGGCATAAAATCAGCCACTATTAAGCCCAGAAATAGCCCACTAAAAATAAACAGTAAGACTAAAAAAGAGCCGACAAATCTGCCGATGAGGTAATCGCTTTTTTTAATCGGGTTAATAAACATCAAGGCTTCCATATTATGGTCAAAATCTCTTAATACAGCAACACCCATTATCATCGATACTATCATCATACATAGAGCCGAAACGATGCCCATAGTTAAGGCTAACAAATAAGGTGCGTTTAACTTAATCGTATTGTCATCTTGCCCAAATAGAAAATCTACGGCTATTAAAGCATAGGCAAACAGGGCGACGAAATACAAATAGGTATCCCAGCGTTTAGCTCTATATTTTAATTCAAATTTGAATATTTCATACCACATAATTAGTTGGTTGTTTTAAGTAGCTTAGGCATTCCTGCCTGAGTAGCTATTTTGCTCAGACAAATTCTTAATCCCTAAAGCAAAAGAATATCTAGACTAATTCCTTCCTAAATTGAAAATGGGCCATTTTATTCTTAGTAGCTTGCTTAGGGCTTTCCTGAATAATTATTTTGCTCAGACAAGAATGTCTAAGCCACTTTATGCTCTGGAAATCTGTGCGAAGTATACATCTTCTAAACCTGCTTGAATAGGCATAAATCCATTATTCGGATTCGTTTCGCTCAAAATATGGATGATGGGTTTGCCTAAGAATAATTTCTCTGCAATGACTTCATATTGTGCCTGATAGTCGGGTAATTCCATTTTTTGAATGGCTTTTTGGTAGACTTTGCCTTGTAAATTGTTAATAGCAGTTCGTGGATTTCCTTGTAAAAGCACTTTCCCTTGGTTGATAATTGCCATGTTCGTACATAATTCTTTCACATCGTCCACAATATGAGTAGATAAAATCACGACTGTATTTTCTGCTAATTGACTTAATAAATTATGAAACCGATTTCTTTCCGTCGGGTCTAATCCAGCAGTTGGTTCATCTACAATTAAGAGTTTTGGATTGGTTAAAAGGGCTTGGGCAATACCAAATCGTTGTTTCATACCACCAGAAAAACCACCTAAGTTTTTTTTTCTATCCGTGTATAAATTCGTTTTGTGCAATAAACCATTGACGATTTCTTTTCTATTTCGTTTGTTCGTTAATCCTTTCAGTACTGCCAAGTGATGCAGTAATACTTCTGCTGATACTTTCGGATACAAACCAAATTGTTGCGGCAAATAACCCAATACTTTTCTAAGAGCATTTTTATGTTTAGCAATGTCTGCTCCATTGAATTTAATGTCTCCTTCATCTGCTTCTTGTAAGGTGGCGATGATTCGCATTAACGTAGATTTCCCAGCGCCATTCGGTCCTAATAACCCAAATAAGCCTATCGGAATAGTCAAAGAAATATTTTGTAAAGCTTTCACACCGTTCGCATAAGTCTTAGAAAGATTGGTTATTTCTAGTGTATACATGATAGATTTTTATGTAAATTTTTAAATCAATCTCAATTTCAGTTTAAAGCTTAGGGCAGCACTTAACGGGCTACCCTTTGCTTGAACATTCCTACGATTTTTTACAAACCTATTGACCATTCCTAATCTTTTAAAATAAATGGGATAAACGGATGATTAGGTGGTTTATAAAACACAAAGGGGAATAATAAGTACTTTTGTCCCATATTCGAGACCGTTGACCCTCAACCAATGGCTGTTTACCAACTTCTTTGACTTATCCATTTAGCTGCATTATATTTGAGTATGATTTCAACATTTGATAGGTATAAACGGGTATTTGCCTTTATTGCACTCTTTCTCTTGCTTTTTATAGGTGCTGCTGCTATTCTTGAACAAGAAATAGAAGGCACTGGTAGTTTAACTATCGGAGTCGCTTTTGCTACTTTTATTTATATACCGCTTTCTTGGCTGTTGAAACGTTATCATTATTTATCCATAACTTCAGCTTGGATTAGTAAAGAAATTTGGGCTGCCTTAATAATAATTGGTAGTCTAAGTATTATCGGAGCAATTGAATCTTTCTTGGTTAATCCTCCCTTTACTGCTTTATTTGCTATTCCTTTTTTTACTACTTTATTTCTGAGCGCTTTGCATTTTAGTAATGACCAAATCAGAAAAGATGGAGTGACGACGCTTAATCGAAAAGCATTGTTAAATTGGGCATTTGGCTGCTTTACTGTTGGGACTTTCTTGTTATTAATTGTTCTGGAACATTTTGATAATCAAGGTTAAATACTCCTTTTATAGTTGTTCCCACTGGTAGTATCACATTAGTATAGTTATTAAATGTTACTTCCATATCGGCAAGATCTGAAAGACAGTACTCTGGACCGACGCTACTT
>JAULCF010656583.1:0-10629 GCA_032361265.1 Devaleraea mollis | reverse complement strand
TCGAGGAGTTGAGAAAAATATTCGAACTTCTATGGAAGAAAAACTTAAGGATGAAGCTGAGCAAATGAAACTTCGGAGTAGCAAAGATGGAGGGACTAGGCTACGAAATAGGCTTCAACCACATCCTACCGAAGAACTCCCATAGGCAAGCAATGGAAAATTATAGAGCGCCAACCAACGGCAGTGAATTATTATCCTTCTTGAGAATATTACAATTTTTCGCACGCACATCGAGTGCGCCGCTGACCGCATGGCACCCCTGTACGACATGCTGAAGGGTACTGCATGGAATAAGAAAAAAAGCAAAGGGCAAAAGATCCACATCTTCGGCTGGAAGGAGAAGAGAGGAAAAATTCAAGAAGACGCTTTTACTGATCTCAGGGCAGAACTTAATAGCCCTACACTATTGGTGGCCTGCGAATATGGAAAAGGAAAGAGGCTTATCACAGACGCATCCGGAGTAGGATATGGCGCAGTACTACTACAAGAACAAAGCCCAGACGACTTCAGACCGGTGATGTTTTTGTCTTGCAAGCTTAAGGGCCCGGAAACTAGATATACGGCTACAGAAAACGAGGCTGGGGCCATAATATTTGCGTTACGCCAACTCCGAGCTTACCTATATGGAGAAAAGTTCGAGATATTTACTGATCACATGGCATTTAAGTGGCTCTTATACATGCAACACCCACGCCCAAGGTTAGCTCGATGGTTACCAGAGTTACAAGACTTTGACTTTTCGGTCAATTACGCTCCAGGAAATAGTGATCTACCGGTAGTGGGCCCACCGTCCCAGATGCACTAAGCAGGTACAGCTTCGACTCTAGCACCATTTTATGCACTAGATTCCTAGAGGTCGTAGGAGAAATTGAGGAGGGTGAGGGGGGCGTGGAAAACATGATCAAAGCTCAGAAAGAAGAGTGGGAAGACCTAGAGAAAAAAACAGCTTCAGAAAAACAGTGGCTCGTGAACGAGGAGGGTATACTAGTTCTAGTAACAAAAAACCGGACCGAGAGTGGTTATACCTAAGAAGATGAGACAAGAGGCTCTTAAGAGAGTCCATGGCGATGCCGACGTTGGTCATTTTGGACTTACAAGATCTGCGGTACGGTTAATTTCAAAATTCTTTTGGCAAGGATAGAGAGAAGACCTAAAAGAATTCATCAAAAAATGTCTAAGATGCGAGATGGTCAGACTAGAGAGATCCAGGCCACCCCCCCAAGCGCTGCTCAAAGTCTACCAGGTGAGCCGCTGCTTCGAGATGGTCGCCATGGATATAACGGAAATCAGCCCAACGTCCGAAGGCTTTAAAAAATTGCTAGTTATTGGATAATGCCCCACAAGGTTCATGATTAGTGTTCCAATCAAGAACGAGGAGGCAAAAACGGTAGCAAAGGCTCTGTTCGAGAAGTGGATCTCAATCGTCGGGCCCCCAGAAAAGTTACTTAGCGATAGGGGTACGCAAATGGTGGGAGGTGTTAAACTAATTTATGCAAGTTCATTGGCACTAAGAAGGCCAACACTACATGCCATAACCCGCAAACTGATGGACAGGTAGAGAGGTACAACAAAACATTGGTCGATATGCTGCAGAAGGAATTAATTGGTGAAGAGCAGTGGAGTGACCTAGTACCTTTGGTCACTTTTCAGTACAACACATCGCAGCACAGAGCTACTCTCAAAACGCCGTACGAGGCCATGTTTGGAGCACAGCCTTTCGAAATAGATCACGGCATGTTCATGACGTATCACACAGACGAGATAGCAGGAGCCAAGCCACTCGCCGATCGCCTACGAGATATGCACACTGAATTATTTTCAATAAGCAAAAAAGCAAAAGAAAAAAATGCGAAACAGTATGACAAAGCAGTGGCATTGCAGAGTTACGAAGTGGTAGAGGAGGTTTTCGTCTTTAGTATTATGGGACTTACTTGCCAGGGCCGGAAGCTGCGCCCCCTTGGTGCGGGCCATATAAGATCATAGAAATCCAATCGGACCTTGGCTCTATTATCAAAGGGTTAGTAAATGGAGTAGTGGCAAGAACCCACGTGAATAGACTTTGACGCTCCGGCACTATGCAAGCCGAAAGTGAAGATACGATGGAGGGGATGTTCCCAGATTCTTTTAGGATCCTAAGAAGTCTACTAGATTCCAGAGGCAGCGGAAAGGAAAGAGAATTCAAGCTAAGATCAGTCGGCAGAAATGGCTATGTGTGGTTACCAGAAACCGAAGTCCCCGAGGTGGTCGTAGCTGCTTATGACTTAAGAAAGTCGGATCGACAAGCACGATCATAGACCACATCAGGAGTCACTTGTCTAACCCAGATCGTAACCTTTTTTTGGTGTATTGCGAAGTGGGGGTACTGTCGGGGATTTCTTATTCGCTTCTACGTACACTAAAAAGAGTTCCACTATCAAGACGTTTCAGTACTCCCCCCTGGAGGAAAAGACGGGAATATAAGAGAAAAGGACTTGCAGCCGGTAGAGTTCCACTGAGAAGGGAGAGATCGGGTCACCAGGCTTATGATAAGCTAGGTACAGAGAGTAGCCACCTGAGAGCCATCAGATCTCAACCGAATTAGGTTCCAGAGTCATACTGTACTAAGTAACGGCAGACCCTAATCTGTGAGGCATACACAAGAAACCTCTCATACTGCACTAAGTATTGCCAGAACCTGAATTGCTTCGGAGTGCGACTGAAAGAGTTCAAAACGGGGAAAACAAGGTCAAAAGGACGATGTGTCGACGACGAGCGGCTGTACAAAAATTTATGAGCCTGACAGCCAATCATTTGCATTCTGTGGCTGAAGAACCCTAATCGCATTTGCGCTCATTCAAAAAGATCTCTGGACATGGAAAGAGGCGGTTTGTGATGAGTAACGGTACAAAACCCTCATTTCCCTGAGAGCCACCCATTTGCATTTCAGATTGGAATCTCGAATCCTACTGTATCATACTAAACTAACGGTGGCTGTGTACGAGGGGCGATAAGTCTTCAAGGAAAAGAAAGTAGTCTTCAACCTGGAATTGTGATCACTTATCATACTAAGGGAGTACAAACTAATCTGAGCGACTCCGAAGCCAGCAGTGCACTGGGAGGAATATAAGTCGGAACCTCCAGATAGAACGGAAGGAAGCCTCAAAGAGGGATGCCTCCAGAGCGATAATGATGGATTCAAGGCAAAACACTTCTAAGTATCATAGAAGAACTAGAAGGCGCAGTTAGGTGGATTAGCCGCCTAGCGCTCTATAGTATATATAGCCCAACCAGTCAGCTTATCTGGCTGAGTGAAGCAGCGATAAAAGAGCTTTCGTTTATCTTGTTTAGTTTTAAGTTTTATACTTCGCCATGGGAGTTAACCCGGAATTATTAGCCTAGAGCTGTTGAGGCGAAGACAGCTGATAGCCGATTAAGACTAACTTACTTAGCCGGTTAGGCCAGTAGCAGCGGTGCGATAGGCGCGGTGGGTTCTATCGTTGACCTTATAGGATTCGGCCTTAGATATCGACGACATAATATTAATATTACACAGGAGAGGTCAAGAAGTTTTACACAAGATCAAGTTCATCAAGGAGTAGAGAAAGTACGTCTCAGCAACAAAAGTCAAGCTAAGGCAGATATTATTTAGAGAACAAAAGCCAAAAGTAGCAGAGAATTAAAGTGGGAGGGATCAGAAGGAGAAGAGAACGTGTTGGTCTTCATACAAGAACTGAGACTTAAGATGGTAGAGACAAGCACCTAGAGATAGAATAGGAGGTTGCGACTACAAAACATCTATGATATCAAGAATGTTTAAAACACGACAACAAGCGACACACGAAGTTGGAGCCAAGAAGTGGCAGAGCCTACGAGTGTGGAATTTAGGAAAATTGACGCCGAACCTGCCAACAAAAAATGGCAGGTAGACGGCTAGGTAATCAACCGGAACAGCTAGGCAGCGCTTTGATTTTTATGCGCTGTATGGACCTCGGCGGTCAGAAGCCGGGCGTCCATAGATCAGGCCCGGGCACAGAAGGTATTAGCATACGAAGAAACCAGGAACCGGTTAGACTAAGCTAGTAGGACGCTTTTGGGGGAGGTCGTAGCGCGATATGTGGTATCTCGCGAGTGGCTCAGGGCACTAGTGCAGTAGCCCTTTGGCGGCACCTAGATTGAGATCAAGTGACGGAAAGACAGTTGAAGACAATTAGGGAAGGCACTAGTGCAGACCTGTGGGTGATACAAATTACGAGGAAGTAGCAAAAGTAAGTCTTTTAAGTAATCCCTGTTGCGAGAATGCAGACGGGAAGCCGAGGTACCAGCTGGAGGGCGACCGGCAGTTCCCAAGGAGCAGAAATCATACCCAAACCATCATTCATTACTCTTTGCTAGGTGGAAGAGATAAGGCAGAGATCTATCCTAGTTTAAGCAGCAAAGAAGATCAATCCCAATCGCGACTAGCAAAGTTATAAGAAATAATTTGAGGCGGGCAACGCCGAATTTATACCAGTGGCAAAAGAGCTCGAGAATTAAAGGAGGAAGCAGTATATTAAGGAAACATTGCGAGTAGCAGAAAGGCAGATTTAAGACAATTGGATTAAGACTAGGCCAAAAATATTCCAGATAATTAATTACCCTCATCGGAACTACAGAGGTTAAATTCAACAATCATTGTCTAGAAGCAGCAATTTCTTCGCTTGCAGAAGATCTAAGCAGAAACATATACCCAGAGAGGCCGCAGAAAAGCTGAAGAAATCAGCTATTATGGCCCAGGAAATTTATTTTGCAGATATTGCAGTACAAGATCAAGAAACTACAAAGGCGAGAAACAATAACTAGAGAGGCTTCTCTTTAGCTCTCTCGAAACAAGGTCTTGTTTACTTGTGCCTAGAAGATCAACATTCGGCTTTGGATGGCCCAAAGTCATAGTTGGAGAGTGTGAGAGCCAACTACAGGGAGCGAGATCTTCATTTTGGGAGAGAAGCGACCACGAGAAAATGTTATTTCCGAGGTCTCGCCAATGGAGAGGGCATTATGGCAGAGAGAAAAAACGGAGAGAATTGGAGTCAGTGATCTGATGGAAGATACTAGCAGCACACCTAGATGAGACGAGAAGCGAGAGGAGGATCATTGCAAATATCGGAGAGGGCCACTCATGCAAGAAGCGCTTTTTGATGTCTCCATTATGAGGAGGAAGACGCCTGGTACGACCACCAACGAACCAATGCAAAAATGAGAGACCCTAAGATGCTCCCAGTTTGGAGAGGAGATAGCGCAAAAATCAGGCTAGCAAAATTTGTTGTGCCGCACCAGAAGCTGGAAAGTACGAGCAGAGAGAGGTCGGGACGCTTACCCATAAGAACGCACGTACCGGTCCCAACGCAGCCGCAATTTGTTAGGCCTTCCGCATCTGCCTCACGTCAGCTTTCCCTCACGTCAGCAGGAGCCTTAGCTCAACAACGAAGAATGGATCAAAGCAGAAACGATCCATGAATTCTCGAGCCCGACGAAAAGTCCGTCCGTCCAAGTGAAGACTAGGCAAACCGCCTCGAGAGGAGTGGAAATCAGCCATATTTATGAGGAAAAGGGGAACATAATTGAGAGGTGTCAGCAAGATCAAAAAGTATTTCCTCATTACAGTCAAATCCTGTAACGGCAAACAGCAACAATCGAGGAGCTCGCAATCAAAGGAGTTACTAGTCTATGATCAAGCACCAAGAAGAGCTCAGGTACTGGTCGAGGGAAGAGGTCTAGAAGAGGATTAAGACCTTAATGATGAATCTTGACCGAAATCAGAGCTGAGGGAGGCTTCCCAGAAGTATTCGATTCCATCAAGCCACTCTATCAGTGATCCAAATTTGCTCATTTTTAACTAGGTTGATCTCAAAGCATGTCAAGGAGTAGACATGGAAGGAGAGATCATGAGCGTCTGAGAAATTTCTACCACATACTAGGCAGCACCAGTAGACCGCGATGAGCCATTTTCCACTTCACATCCGGCGGGATACCTGTTTTTTTGGTCATGATAATGCTGTTGCTACTAAGATTAGATCATTTAAGCCGAATTAATTTGATCTCGCGTCAAGAAGGCAGCTGCCACTCAGAACTTTGGCGGAGCAGAGAACTAGTATATACAGATATCATCCTCAGCGAGCCACAGTTAGGTAGCCACCAGCAACCAACGCAAAACAAGTTTACAAAACAAACAAGCAGATCAGCAAATATCAGCAAACAGCAGACAGGCGATAATCTTTAGAATACGTCTCACCGGCAACCACCAACCATCAGAATGGTCACTACGAGGCGATCCAGAATTAGCAACCAGCACGCCCTATCGGCCCTCGATGAGGCCGCAGCTGCCGCTTTCGACCAGGCGGAAGCTGAAGGAGCCAGCGTACAGGAGGCCACTCCAGCCCAGGCAGCAGTAAGCCTGGCGGTCACAGGAGGGGTGCAGGCGATAGTCACCTTGCCTTCGGAGGACCCAGAGCCGCCGGCGATCCCGGATCTATCCACCGCCGACGACAATGAGCTCGAAGACATGCCGCCAGCGGCCACTCAAGATCTAGACCTATTTGTCACAGATGTACAGTCGGAGGTGGCGCCGACTGATGACACGGGGGAAGATGAAAGATTTATTGACGCTCTCGATGGCATGGGCCAACACCAGCCAGTGCCCGCGGTGGTAGGTAGCCACGAACACTGGATTAATGATGACCCAGGCCTCGTATTGTCATCGGAAGTGCCTTCGCAGACCGTCCCGAGCGAGGACGCCGAAGGTAGCAGACATGTAAGACACAAATCCACCGTCGAGAGCCAGGTGGCTCTGGCTCACGAGCAGGAGAAAGAGGAGGCTATCAAGGAGGCAGTACTTCTCATGGAAAAGACGCAGGAGGAAGATGGCGATGTTTGCAGCTCCAAAAACGTCCCGTACGGGCCCAAAGGTGCCTCGCGTTCGTTTACACCAGGAGCTCGCAGAACTGAGGACTTGCTGACGGTTCTACGTGAGCAAAAGGATAAGTTTACACGGCTCCAAAGGATGTTGGAGAGGAGAGATTCTAGCTACACTATGAAGGCGTCGGGCAACAACAACTTCAGAATGGCGGATACGAGTATAGGCGACTAGATAGAACTCTCAGCTCCAGTGCTAGGTGAGCATCTCTTGTTTTTCGACAAGGAGTCACACCAACACCGCCAGCGTATAGCTGTCAGAGATGAGCAACTAAGGATCATGTGTGAGAGAATCTCCAAGTCTAACCAGAAGAGCACCTCTTTGACAAACGAGGTCAATGTAGCACATGAGAACGAGGACGTGGCTGTCAAAGCGGCTCAGGCAGCAAGAGAGACTTTGGCCTGCGAGCGCAGGCGAAACAACAACCATGCCTTGGTGGTGGATGAAGACATGGCTAAAGCTTTAAGTGACACCAGAAAAGTGAAGCAAGAACTAGTGGTGCAGAGATCCATCTTTACCAAGCTCACTGATGATCGCGCAGCCAATATTCAATCTCGAAAATTGGCAGAGGCTCAAAGCAAACGTCCAGAGAGAATTGGCATTGATTATGAGGATCGTCTGCAGGCTCAAGCGGTGAGGCAAGCGGAGCTGACGGCCTCCCACCAGAGTCTACAGGAGGACATGGCCATGACAAAGGCGGAGTTAATTGAGGCTCACAAGATAGTGGCTGACACTGAAAGAGAAGTAAGAGTTGCAAACGAGCGCCTGGCAGATCAACGGCAGGCAAGCCCTAGTCAGCATTAATTTCCACCGCTACCAAGTGGCTCAGCAGTTAGAGCAAAGGCGATGGAGATGGAAAACAGAGTCAGCATGCTAGAGGAAGAAAATGATGTGCTACTGGTCCGGGTATCCGAGGACACAGAGCTAAGGACTAATATGGTCGAGTCACTCACAGATTGCGGAGCTTTTATTAGCTCGGCAGGCAAAAACGGACCTCGGGAATTGTTTTTGAGGATCCAGGCGCACATCCTACAAGCGCTCGATCATGATTCACACTCCAGATCACATTATCCCACCCCCAGGACTCGCAACACTCTTGAGCAGGTGGCTGGAGACAGACGTTTTGTGGATCAAGAGATCTGGACTAGTCGTGGCCCCTATGCTGCAACTAGAGCTGATCCAACAAGCCGTCTTGCTCCGTCAGATCCTGCCCCTCATATCAACCATTGGACTGAATTCAATCACGGCTCTAGAGGTCAAGGATCATCACGAGGAGATGCAGCCCGTGTCCGCCAGCAAGCGACGGTTTTGGGATCTAGATACGAGACCCTAAACAATTCAGCAAATTTTCAGTTGCCCGAGGTAAGCGGGCAGTCAACCAGCGTCCAGCAAGGAACCAGCGAGCGGTACTTGCAACACGACCGGCCAACAACACCTGGTAGACTGCAAACGGCCGCCGACGTCGTGGTGTAAGCCTACTCCCCTCGCCAGCCGGAGGTACCCAGCTTGTTGAATTGGCCAACCACCTAACAAGCTGCTAGCGCTGCCCCAGCCCAGGAAATTCTCAGAATGACCCGCGCCGAGGCGGCTGCCAGAGATGCTCGTGCCGGCTCTAGTGAGCCATCAGTCCCCAGAGCTCAGCAGGAATTTATGAGGCCCGGCAGAACAGGGCAAGCAGTGCTACCGTCCCAACCATCTCCACCCACCACGGCCTACGTCGCATCTACACCAGCCGCTTCCAACCTCTACAAGCAAGTAGCCGGGCAAGCCGGCGTCGCCGACACGCAAGCCAAGGTGGCGGCCCCTCTTAGTATACCTGTACAAGAAGCTCCTAAATTTAGAGATGTTAGCTACTCTATCGCCAACGCAGCTAGATCTTTACAAGTTGCAGGCTACGGCGAAAAGAATTTCCACAGCAGTCAAGGAGCTTTTAATAGAGTTTCCACACAATGGAAAGTTACTGAGGATCAAAGGAAGCTATGTATGCCCTATTGCTTTACTGAAGACGCTTCGAGGTTCTTTGAGGTGATAGCCAATGCTTTCCCCTCAGCAACTCGTGATGTATGGTGGGAAAAAATGCAGCAAAAAGTCTCTAACGAAGCCCAAGCACAGTCGGCACGCCAGGAGTTTATGAATCTCAAAAAGCTGCCTCACGAAACTATGAAAGCGTACGCTGACCGCGGGTGGCGACTGGCTATCTGCTTACCTGAACAACCGACAGAAGTTCAAGTTAAGCCGCAGATTATCATGGGACTGCCATCTAAGCTCAAGACGGCAGCTCTCTTAGCTCAGTCTTTGCCTTTTGACAACATGGTCTCGACAATTGAACAAATTATTGCGAACGAGCAGGCCCAACCTCAGATCAGGCAGCCACGTGCTAGAGAACCTTTGCAGATAGTTGATGAATACGCAGCAGAGGAACTAGCGATGCAACATGAGAAGCAGCTTCAAATTTATGATGACACCAAGGAGCAAAAAGTATGGACTAAGCAGGGAGTAGGTACTTTAGATAGCCCGATAGGACCCAGAGACGATACACTACCTTTCGGTTTTTCCGCTGCCAAGCCATGTTTCAGATGTAAGTTTATTGGTAATCTAGCCAGCTATCGGAGGATAGTTTGTGAGAGAAGCCGCCAGCCAGACAGCGCCACCCCTCCCCAAATCTAAAGCAGATGTCAGGCCGCTCACGTCCAAAACACTTTTGAGGGGAGGCCCACCCCTGCAAAAGAAGGAGCCACCAGACCCGAACATTGCAAAAAGGATACCTCATCATACTGCCGTCCAGCAGGCTGCGGCGGGTGCAATAATTAGTCCAGAACAAATAAGACAGAAAAATGCTAAGCCGGAAAAAATAAGCCTCCTCAAGAGGTCGACTAGCCTTCAAATGCCCCTATTAAGAAGGTCAAAATAACTACACTAGAGCTATTACATTCATATGTAGTTAAAAGTCTAAAGCGTCGAAGCCACCCTGTACCTAAACCTCAAGCTCAAGAGATATCTTCCTACTTCAACGAGCCTTGCCTGAATATACTCGACCACCATTGCGAGATATGTCAAGATGCGGGTAGTTTCTTAGACCCAAAACTACCCAAATGGTGTGAACACTTAGAAAAGAAAGAACGTGGGGCTAACCATGAAGAATACGGAGACTTTGACGAGGATGCAGACTCTGCAGCACCTACCGAGCTCATAAGATATGCGTGCGAAATTTAAAATAAATTTCGGTAACGCTAAACAGTTAGCTATTATAGACTCTGGGGCGTGGTCGCTTTGGATGTCTCATAGGCTTTATATCAAATATGGTCAAGGTAGTCTACAACCTTGCACTGGGGCTAACGGTGAAGATGGCCGCTCACTTGACGTAATCGGAGAGGGTTTAACAAGATTCGTACTGCGGGGCCGCTCATTTCTCACGCGAGTGAAGGTAATACGGCATTTACCTTCAGGGGTTATTCTTGGGAGAAAGTTTTTGATAGCAGTCAAGCTGAGTTGAGATCCATCAACGGGCCTCGGCAGTTTCAGGAGGCGCATTGACGGAAAAATGAAGCAATTTTCAGGGAAAATACTGACACCAGCCGAAGATCTTTTGCAAATCATGGACAGAAACGGTGCGTCACACGAGATCACGGATCACCAGTCAGATCAGGACCCTATCCCGGACCCTATCATAACTGAGATCAAAAGTATGACTTTCCCAGGGA
>JAULCF010656472.1:0-10630 GCA_032361265.1 Devaleraea mollis | reverse complement strand
ATCAGAGCTTAAGCAGTGTAAGGAAGTGGTTGAGCCTCTAAGACGACGGCGCGAAGGATTCTCATACCACTCTGAAAGTTTTGAATTTTCGTGAAAATTTTCATGAAACTTTTCATGAAAATTTCATTTTCACAGGCAGTTTTGAAAATTTTGAATCTATAGATTTTAGCTTGTCGCTATATGAAGACCCGAACTTCTGACGATGGTGGATGTCGTGAGTTCTCCGTAACCGCTGGGAACTACGTCGGAAGCCGGCGGGAGTAAGAAACAATCGAGAGAAGAGATACGACCTGGGACTGTGGATAAGTCGGACATGGAAGTGGAGAGCGCTGCAGACATTTCGGCGTCGCAGGCTGAGGCAGTCGAGCGGATGGGGTTGGTAGAGTATATGGAGCGGATGGGGTTGGTAGAGTATATGGAGCGGATGGGGTTGGTAGAGTATATGGAGAAGGATGGCAGGAGATTCTTATAACGCCAGGGTAGGCACAAGGAGTTATGCGAGGATAATTTGGCAAAATACAGGAACGTATTTAAGTACCATGAGAACATCGACCGCGCGCTCTACTCCGCGTGCGATCCCCTAATTTTTACTACCAAATACTCAATAGCGCAGTGAGTTGAGTGCGGCTGCGTGCCTTATATTTTCACTTAGTGCCACGAATTTAAAGAGAAGAAGACATATAAGAGTAAGGGAGCGGTAAAAAGCACAAAATGCGGCATGTACGCAAGTTTTGGGACTTCTCTGCAACAATGGTTTTCCCTAGGGGTCATGGAAGACCTTATAAGGCAGACCAAAGAGCAGAAGGAGCTGCTCGTGAGCGGAGCTTCGCTGCTCGTGAGCGAAGCTCCGCAGATATCGACGAGGAATCGGTGAGGGCCTACATAAAGAGAATGAATGAAAGGGCCGTTGCCCTCATTGCCGAGAGCATAGCCAGGGTGAACGATTAGATACAAGCGATAGCGCATCAGGAATAAGCAGAGAAAGCGGCACTGTACAAACGACTGGAAAACGCCGACATAGCTATGGATGCTCTGATGCGGAACAGAACCTGGCGACAGCGGCGGCATTTCGCGATACCGAGAAGATATTGTCTGAGAAAGATATGGTCCAGCTCAACGCGGTGAAAATGCCCCCGACACACACATCAGAGTATCAATCGGCACATATCGTGGAAGAGGCGCCAGTGGCGACGATTTGGACAGCGCTGAACGCGACGAAGGAAACTAAAACCCACGCAGCAATTGTAAGCAGCAAAGAAGCGAATAAAGGTACAGAGAGCCTTTTTAAATATTACGCAGAGGCACTGCGAGAGAAAAAGAATGATATAGCGTCCAGGGCGCAGAACAAGATGCCTATCCCGCACCGCAGAGCCCCTCAGGATGACGCGGAATATCTCTAGAGATCTGCGTCAAGGACATGGAGAATAAGAAGACAGTCATCCTGAGAGGGAATCTGCGCAACATCCCGGGAGATAACATACCATATACATATATGTATGTATATATACGTCCTGAGAAATAACATATACATATATATGTACATGTATATGTTATGTTTTAGGATGTCGCGCAGATTACTTCTCAAGATGACTGTCTTCTTGTGCTAGCACATATATATAAATTTATGTATATATATACATATATTAAATTAGATATATACATAAATATATATAACATATATATTTATGTATACATATACATGATGATCATAAATATAAATTGAGTATCAGCACTGCCTGCATGTACGCTACATGCATACAGACAGAGTAGAGATTCTGCTGCCCCGGAGCCAGGCTCAAGAATTCATTTAGAGCCGGACCAAGTTAAGCCGCACCTTGGTCGGAAACTACTCGCTGATGTGTATGCAAGTACGGATAGATGACAGTAGTAAGGAGAAGCGGCGGAGCCGCAACGCGTACTGTGCGCACCAGAATCTTAAGCGCACTCTAATCAGAGGTAACCTAGGAAGAAGCGTCTCACTGTTTTACGAGAAGAAGAGAGAATAGCAAGAAATTAAATCTGACTTTACGAAATCTTTGGCGGTGAAAGGACAGGAATAATATAACCTAGACTACTGCTCTCACTTTGTACCAGAAGAATCCGAAACAATCGTAAAATGACAAAGTTGTACCCACAAAGGCGAGGGATAACAGCGTTCTAAACTCCAAATGAGCGCGCCTGGACTGGGGGAGGGGTGTGGTGGCTACGAGGTCGAGAGAGTTTTATAAAGAGCGGAGGAAAGATGGTGAGCGTGCGAGGAAGAATGCATAGAAACGAAGAGGTGCGCAGAGCTGAGATCGTGGAACGCGAACAGTTTCTCGCAGAAGGCGGGACATGTCGAAGCCCCACTTGCAGACGAAAAGAAAGGCGACCTATTCGTATGCGAGACTCTCCATAAGAGTTTCAATCCCGCATTATTCCCCGCTGCAATTTGAGGGAAGTGTGATCCCCATACCCACGCAGAAGAAGTTGGGGCATGGCAGGCCGATCATGGGGATGGTAATCCTTGCAAGACGCTGAGGCCTGCTGCAGCGAGAGAGAGCGAGACATAAAGGCCCGTGAGAGTGCTCGAAGTGGAAGTGGGTCATACAAAAGTCAGACTGGTGAGCGTGTGTGCGACGCCGAGTGCCTCGTCTAAATATTGGATTGTTATCACAGCAGAGTTCAAGCTCATCCGATCAAAAGGAGGATTAAATATTATCTGTGGAGATCTAAATGCAAGCCACCCATCATCGATCCCTAGTGGAAAAACGAGGAGCGGCAACTTATTATAAGAATTGCTCAAGAATTTGCAGCGGAGAGACCCTCGCGCTGCTAGCAGCGCGAGGGTCTCAGCTGTTGGTGATGTTAGCCTGAGGGTACTCAAAAGCACAGGAATACAGTAGCGGGAGCCCCTCTTTGTTATCCGTGGGCCTAAAAGAATAACGCATCTCTCTCCGGCAAGGAGTGGGAGCAAGGAAAGATCTATTATATATCTCATGCTCACCTCGGGTTGGAATGGCAAGCTGCCGCTCATTGCGACTATTCTGTTTTCGCAGATGATTTGCACACGCGACCACCTCCCGACATCAGTGACACTCTTGATTCGTAATGGGGCGAGCGGGCTGACGAAAGAAGTTTTCCTCCCCACTCCGCATGTAACTAAAACAGAATCTGTGGAAGCTGCGGCGAGGTTTTGCCGAGCCGAGCTACCGAGAGTGGCGGAAAAATTGAGGGCTTGCGGATCGAATATTGCATTCTATGGCCAGGTTCAGGAGCTGCAATATTCGATCCGAAAGCCATGGCTGATGAAGGTGAAGCCGAAAACGCCGCGTCACGCAGCTGTGTGGTCAGTGACATCGTATAGCTTCACGCGAGAAACGGTTTTAAGTGGAGATCGAAAGTGAGTAGAAGAGCGCGGAGCGCGAATGAAAAAGCGTCTTTCTGGATGGCGAAGAGGAATCTATATCCTGATATCAAGAGCCTCGTGCGGGCAAAAGCGCACCTCTTCAGGCAGGTCGCTGTGGACAACTTGAGGAAGTAAGCTAGCTCTTTCTCTCCCTTGACGACGTCGCAGCCAGTTATGATCAATAATTTAAACGCTGAGACGGGTGACGCGAGAGGCTATGTTACGAACTCAATCCGCGAGCCTTCAAGGAGTTCTTCGCAGAAAAGCAGTCTCTGCAAAGTATAATCCCGTTACACAAGGCCGATGCCGATAGATATGAAAAATCAATCGGTAGGCAATCAAAAGAGCTAGTAAAGGGAATGTGTCGGGCCGGGAAGATAGTCTATGGAGCTCCTCCAGATATTCCCGCCTGCCTTTGCTGGGCTTCTCTTCGAGCTCTTCTATGCTGGAGCGAAGCTGATATTTGTGATGAAGGACTTGTACTTCTCCATCCTCATCCCCATCTTCAAGAAGAAAGGGTTGATAGCCTTTCCGGCTAAAAACCGCCCACTGCGGCTCCTTCTCATCCTGAGAAAGATATTTGAGATGGGTATCCTCATCGACGGCATTATCGCTAGTCAATTAGAACCCGGATGAACTAGAGAAGTATAAATTGAATGAAAAGTCTATGGCACTGACGCCGGTCGATATGATCATATCAGCAACCTCTCTGCGGTACGTGATGACGATCTTGCTATATATCATCAAAGCCTATGATCCGGTACAGAGGGATGAAGTAATGACCATGTGCGAGGAGGAGTACAGCATCGAGTCTTCAGGAATGGTGGCAACAATCCTGCAGCCGTCGTCAGCAATGACCACAGGATATGAAAAAAAATCTCCTATTTATTCTCCTATTTATTCTCCTATTTATATAATTGTGAGATAAAGAGCTACTATTTTTACCCAGAAACTAAGCAAATGAAAGTGGTAAATGTGGGGCTGACGCAGGGTGGACCTGTGTCGCCAGTGTTGTACAATAAGAAAACCAACGTCCTGACCCGTCACGTACCGCACGCGTTGAATAGTTTGGACCATGTCAACTTCCCAGCGCCGCTCACGGCGTTTTCCAACGACATCTCTCTGCAGATGTCGAGCCATATGGTCGCAGCAATTGCGATGCCATTCTCATGAGGTGCAACTCTTGGAAACTTCCCAGTCTCAATAAGCTCCATCGAGAAGCGCTAGTCGATGGACCTGATTGGGACTGGGAAGTTTTCAAGTGTGAAGCGATGGATGGGAACGCCCTCAGTGGCTCACATTCAGACAAGTATCTAGGAGTAGGGCTGAATTCCAGAGGGGCAAATTCGGACCCAAAGGCGAGAAAATTAGACGGAGCATTGGAAACGCTCTTGAAGCTAAAGCTCAGTAAACTTCTAGTACGAGCGGGAATTTCATAAGCGACCGAGATAGTCACTACTAGTGTAATATAGTATATTCCTCGCGTCGAAGTGGACTTACGGGTGCTTCTTTACGTCTCTGACTACGATAATAACGAATAATATTCACGGTCCGGACGCCGGATTCATATCCGCGACGCTCACGAACGTTACGCGGAGGAGCAGACGCAACATGCTGCCAGTGGAAAGAGCGCTGCTGCGAATTGACTCGTCGGAGCTCGTGCGCAATGTAAAGGCGCACCAGTTTGTTGACCATCTTGCCCGCACGAACGAATCCAGCCTGCCGAAACACGTCCGCGACAAAGCAGCCGCTGCTCGGTGCGAGTTGCACGCCGTCACACATATCTTCCGACTTGTGCCCGACATAGAAAGGATTTTTCAGCCGCGCGATATTAGTGCGGCGCGTGGGGATGAGTGGGAGAGTGCATTTGAGGTTAGGAGGAGAAATCCGACGCCGGAGGAGAGAGGAAAGACGAAGCTGACATGGGGACTGCGCCGTCCCCCACCTTGGACGCGAGCGCTCGTCGCGAGGTACATCCTTGCGAAGTTCCCCATCGTGGAGAAGAAGGTGCTAGTAGGGGATAATACGAGGGAAATCGTCGCGGTGAATACGTCGGCGGAGGCGAAGGTGCTGCGCAGCCTCTGGCTGATGGGGGATGAGATTAGTTGGAGTAAGTAGGACGCGGAAGAGGTAAGGTACGCTTTGGAGGTGGTGATAGGGAGAGATAGTCGGAGATATGGGGAGAATAGAAATCTTGGAGTCACGGGGGAGGGAGAGAGAGGAGACTGTCGCGTATAAGGGGAGGTTAAAAGGATGAGGTGATTGTTGCGGAGGAGAATGTGGCGCGCGGGGCGTGCCACTATAAAGGAAGAGTGTTGGACAAGTTCTTCGGAAAAAGCTTTCTGTGAATTAGCTTTGATTTCACTTCGGTACAAACTTCTGCTTGAATTTGGCAGTGTTTTGCGAAATCAGTATTCCCAGTTCGTCAAATTATCAGCGGGAATATACTTTATGGAAGTTGGTAGAGTATGAGAACCGGCCCGACGAAATATTTCGATATTTTCTTCTGGTCAGCGGGATTTATCTGCTACCCCTTCAAGGGGCCGGCCTTCTACCTCAGTTGGCTGTCGGTTATTTTTTATAAGAACTGACTAGGTCTGCCGTTTATTGACGGATTTTGTTTGAATAACAGCTCGCAATTGCTCAATGACTACGACCAACTTAATGGGCTGGACTTCACTCGGAAAGAGGAAGTCAAAAAGGTAAGCTTCGATTTCAAAGATGAAGTTCCCGACACGCCTCAAAAAGAGCGTAGGAACCAATCCGCGACTTGTACCGGCGATAAAGTCCCAATCTAGATGTATCCTCGAGAGTTTCTTGCTGATGAAGATCCATTGGAAGAGAATTCTCCGCGCCTAACTATTGGGAAAGCAGATCCTAAGTAAGATTAATAATTAGTCTCAACTATGAAAGATCGGGCCTATGATGCAATTACAAGCTACAGGGCCGACTCTTTTTACAAACCAAATATCCCTAGTAACGCTAAGGTATAGATAGAATACCTTATAAAATAATTATGTTCTGATTTTTTCTCAAAAAAAACTGAAAGGTTCCCTGTAGAATCGACCCCATCCGTATTCATTTGAAGGAAGGAGCCAATCCCGTGCAAATAAGGGCTAGGCTTTATCAGCCACTAAAACAGTTTTTTGGCAGATAAATGCGCAGGACTTGAATGTGAAAACCTGTTCCGCCCAGTTCGCAGCTCCGGGTGGGTAGCTTCCAATCTCCTCGTCCCTAAGGCTCCACCTTCCATGTTTCGCATACCGGTGGACCTTATACCGATCAAAAATGCGACGCTTAAGGACTAAAGGACCATGCCCAATATGTTTACCATGCTCCTCGACGTGCAGAAGCGCATTTCTTCGCACAAATAGATATTACCTATGCTTACTTCCAAGTAAGTATACACTGTATATGGGGATGGCATCCTGCGGATGGTCGCAAGCATACCTTTCGAGGTGCGGACTCTCATACGCTGTCTGATCCGCTCCGTTCTCTGCAAGGCGCCAAAAACTCGGGCATTCACTTGCAAGTGGTAGCCGCGGAAGCATTTAAAGATTTTCAAAAGTATTCTCATTTGGCTCCATGATTGGCTGCTTTAGGCCACCACTTTCTTCGAGGACATGACAACAATGGATGAGTTCCTGGTGCTGTGCCTAGATTGGAACTTCACTCTTACTAAGAATAGTAGCCCGGGAAAGTGCAATCTCGTTACACTAAAGGCAAAGTGGTGCGGCAGGATCATCACTGTAGAAGGAATCAACCTCGATTACCGTTGCATTTACGGGCATACCTCCAAGCAGAAGCCCAAGACTGCATGTCATATAAAATACTGGAGGTCCCCTAATGGGACCTCCTGAAATAGATCTGAGCGATAAATTGGATCCGTAAGGGTATCCCGGGGTACAACAAGACTAATGGTCCGCTGTAAGCCCTAATTTTGACCTTGAAAAAAAAGGCAGGCTCTAAAAACAGAGCGCTGGAAAGTGAATCTGGGGTTTAACATATGGACCCCAGATATCCACAAAATCTTTGAGGACACGAAGCAACTCATCGCAGAGAGAGTCAAGCTCAGCCACATTTTATGTCAAAGAGAGATCTCAAAGTGCATCTAACCTAACAACATAATTCTCTCTGCCTAGTAGAAGAATTCAAAGAGGTGCGTCGATCATTCCGTCAAATTTTGAAGTGTTGGTAAGTTAAGTCGGTTTCCCGGGCGGGAATACTTGATAAGAGCTCCATGTAGCAGGAATTGCAATTCCTTTTGGCAGACTTACCAATCCGGCTCCTAGAGTTTTTTAACTCCACGGAGAAATATTCCGTGACCACCGCCGCCGCAAGACCAAACACTTCCCAAGAATGCTGGCGAAAAGCGTACATAACATTTATGTAGTAGCTTCAGCACTATTGCAACGATACTTTAAACGGATACTTTAACCCACATCCTGTTGGATGAGAGTTCGAAGAAGGCGAGATCGCGCCAGTCTTGGGCATGAGTGCTCTGAGGGGTCTTGGCTATGATCTATGGATTTAAAGATTTGGTGCAAGTATGACAAAGGGGAATTTTACAAAAAGCCTCTGCACCGACGGCAAGGGAATGACTTTATTGAGCGCTGACGGTGTCCCGAGCCACTTAAGGGTCAAGCGCTCTGTCTCCGAGGAGGAGCAGCTGATCGAGGCTCGCCGGTTGGAGAATATGCGTCTGGTGCAGTACCGGGCAGCTCGTGACGCGCAGACTGCGCGCATGGGGAATCGCCTGGAGACCGCGATCGCGGCAACGGCCGTGAACGGTCGTGGGGACGTGTTAAACTTTTAGAGTGGTCACCTAAGGAGGAGTGTGTGATTGCTCACGTTTTTACTAGTTGGGGAAATTAAGAATCTCCATGCCGCATGATTTTGAAGTATTTTAATAAGATATATCAAGGAATTTTTATAAAACACTTTGATGGGGATTTGATGGCTTTATTCAAAAGGGCGTGATCATAGAGTGCCAACAGTTATTAAGTCTTTTGTAGAATTACAAGGCTAAAAGACAAACGTGAATTTAATAAGATAACAGCACAAGAGTGCTGAACAGCTAAGAAAATAGGCTTGCTGGATTAGAACACACAAGGGGCCAGCATAGCTCTGCTTACCAGCGAAGAACAAGGGCTTTGATAAAAGAATAAGAGGCTAAAAATAAGGAATCCAAAGATAAGGGATATCTTTGGATGCTGGCCAGCAAGCATTATTATATAATTATTAATGCCAGAATGACTAAGCCAGCGATGCACTAGGCACCACAAAGTACTATATAAGAGATAGATAGAATGTAGAATGTAGAACCTGGAAGGAAGACAAGAGTGAGTAACACAGCTCAACAATAGGTTGCTCTTCCTTCCAGGCCAAGAGTACTAATAGAGTGCTCACAAAGATTACAGTTATCTTGGTCCCTTTTGGATAGTTTTCGGGACCAAATACAAACCGATTGCACTTTGTGCCATTTTAAAGAAGCTAGCGCTTTTTATTAGTTGTACACTGCTTTACCAATTAGTTTACTGTAACAAGTCAACAGGGACGCGCTGCTCATCTAGGCGAGCATCCGGATGGGACGGATCCTGGAGCAGGGGAAAACACTACAGGGCTAGGCCGGAGCCTACGGCTACTGAGCATTTTCGCACTTGCGGTGATGTGCGCTATGCTGACCGCTCGAAGGATCTTGCGGCGGCATGACGCGGGCGATTGGTTAAATCGACTTTCTCTGATCTAGGATAACTGATCTACAGTTTTCCGATCTTCAGGTCGGTAGGCGCCAAAGGTGTCCATTCCGAATGGCCGGAACTGGAAACCGCGCGTCCACGTAATACCCTGGTCCGTGAAGAAAAGGAGAGCCAACTCCTTTTCCCTGCGGAAAAAGTCTGAGATCTTGCGCTCTTCCGCATCGCATGCTACTGCGCCCGGGGTGGAGCAGCCGCGGATGAGGAGAGCGTTGGTCCGACCACTGTCTGGGATTGCCCCATGCACAGTAAAGTCGAAGGCGGCGGAGGAGAAGGAGGAGTCCGAGCATGCGGCCGCCGTCGTGACGTAACTGGCGCCGGGGCGCTCGGCGGCGTCGGGCATGAGCCCGTTATCCTACTGTAAGGAGCGAAACAAAGTTTCGAAAATTTGTTTCGCCGAAATTTCGGTTAGGGGCACCTGCGGCACAGCGGATGGCTCACATGCCTCCTCACATACTGTACTGTAAAAACATAAAAACGAAACTGCGACTCATACTGTACAGCTAGGAAATTTCCGCCATGATGACAGTACTTCCCGTAGATTGTTTTGATTGGCCAGTGTATATGCATTTACAATCAGTCACCACCTCTCTGCCGCCCTTGTTCCTCCCTGGCCTCGCCACCGTCGCCCTTCCACACTGCCACTCATATTCTCCATCGCCCGCCTTCCTCCCTGCCGAGAACGGCACACGCCTTCTTTTTCGCGTCGTAAGCATGATGTTGGCGCGTCTTCGACTTTAGGGGGATTTGGGCGGCGATTTAATACAAGTTAAGGCGCTGCGCGGGGACCCTTCTTGTGGAGACAACATCGAGCGCCGCTGGCGCTTAATTCCTTTAGCTTTCAGTGAAAGTGCACAATTGGTTTTAGATAAGACCCCCTCAAATTTCTATAGAAAGGCTATAGCGTTGACTCAACGCAGGCGCTCTCCATATCCGAAGAAGAAATCCGAAAGATTAGTCTACAAAGCCTCGGAGGCTTCGTAGACTAATCTTTTGGATTTCTTCTTCGGATATGAAGAGCACCAGCGACCCTTTATCAGTGATGAAGCCATATTCGCGTTTGGCAATGCTCTCTGCAAAACTCTAAAAAAAGAAGGGTAACGTCAGTTTACTATAATATAGTATAATATAATGTTATCATCCTGTCGGATAATATGCATATGAAATATACTATATTATAGTATATTTCATATGAAATACACAAATTCCGCAAAATAGTGTACTACATTACAGTAAAATTAAATATACTAATCTGGCAGGATTTGATATAATATTATAATTAATCCTGCCCGCATGTAGTATATTTCATTTTATATATTATTTGTATAGTATTGTTATACATATTATAAAAAGATGATGTTATTCTGTTTCAAGAATTAACGATATGCTGCAGTGCAGCCTTGTCTCAGCAATCAGCCTGCGCTATAGATCGAACCAAATAAAGCCTCAATCGTGAGTTCCTAATAACTTTAGAAAACAGAAACTG
>JAULCF010656361.1:0-10631 GCA_032361265.1 Devaleraea mollis | reverse complement strand
TTAAAGGTGAAATTGGAGAACGTTCCAACCCTACCGCAAGTGACGGAAACTCATTAGGATGGAGAGCTTTAGGCAATACTTATGGGCCAACAGATGAGCACAAGGGCCTATTAAGTCGTGTTCAAAGTCAACTTAAGCAAGTAAAAGATCAACTACTACCTATTATTAACTCCACACTTCCTGGACTTGAAAATGACCTAAAGAAAGCTGGAGCACCTTGGATTGAAGGACAGGGATTAATTGAAAATTAAACTGGATTATAGAGATTATATAGAGAAGGACATGTGCAATATTTGATGAAAGTAGATCTACTTTTGTCAAATATTGTAACTCTCTTTCAGTCATTCAGAAGTGCGGCTTGTTCGATCAGGTTTTAAGCCCCCTAAAATTTCATAGAAGGGTTTTGCACTTAACAACTATTAAAACTTCAGAATACTATGGAGCCATATCTTATTATTATCCGTATTCATCAGCTCTAAATAGTAAGTTCCCACTTGATACATGGATATGTCCAATTGCAAATCATCAGATAATATTCCGCTATATACTTGAGCACCCATTACATCATATATCTTTAACGTATAAGTGCCAGAATTTACTTTTACAAACAAATCTTGAGGTGTAGGATTGGGATCTACACTAATCCCACTTTCTTCCAATAGGATCTCCGCTGCGCTTACTACCTCGTATTCAAATGCGCCGATGTCTATAATCCCATTAGATGTAATTCTTGTGATATTCCCTGTTGGATGATTATATTGTTCAAGTGGGCTTAGAGAGACACCTAAAACCTCAGCAGATTGAAGGTCGATGCCAGCATCAATTGCTGGAGAGGTTACCAAGAGGTGATAGTCAAAATCAGCTTCATCCTTTAATTCAATATCAGCTATCACGCTTTCAATTAGATTATAATTTTCAATAGTCGTAGTCCCATTAATTAATGATCCACCCCCTCCGAAAATGTTGTTTTGAACTCTTACTATTGTAGTTCCTGCTTGAACATGAAGGAAAAGCCCAGAAGCAGCTCTTTTATTTATGAAAGTATTATTGACTACATGTAACTCATGAGTCACATCTGCAGACAAGCCTTCAAGTCCATACCCAACCAAATTACTATTTGGAGCATTAGGGCCTTGCATTAACAAGTTTCCCATAATTAAGGTCTCACCACCATTAGACAAGTCTATTAGTCTACTTGAGTTACCGGTATCCTCATCCATGATGCGATTAAAGATGATGATATTTTCCTTCGCTCTGGACTTGAGATTGTGACCAACACGTGCATGATGAGAATAATTATATCGAAAGGTCAACCTATTAATAGAACCGATATAAAGATTATGCGAAAAACCATCTCCAAATCCATTAGGAGCAAATTCTGAATATTCAATCAAGATATCTCCAGTACCAGGATTAGAAGTTAAAATACCATTTTCATTATTGTGAAAGTAACATGATCGAATTGTCATTCCGGTGCCGTCAAGTCTAATTCCAGCACCGTTCTTGTCAGGAACTGTAGCACCCGAGAACTCTATGTTTTCAACTGTAATGTTATTACCAGCCAAGACCCAAATCCCCTTGCCCCAGATATTTTGCCCATCAGCGATCAAATGGGGTCTGCCATCGATTCCTTTAATGACAAGATCATCCGATTGCCATACTGCTAATGCTTCTGTACCAATATAATCTTGTGCTGATATGAATATTGTATCTCCTTGGCTTACTACATTTGCCTGATAGAGCTCATTAGGTGTCTCATACAATCCACCTTGCTTCACAAGAAATGAAGCGCTGAATATAGTATTGGAAACCAAGAGCGCAATAATGCAAGTAAAAAAAAGTCTAATAGCCTTCATACGATAACAATATCCTCAAATCTACTTCTACTGTCCAGCTTATATATAGGGAGGAACCCTAAAGCCTAAAGAAATTGTTGTATTCCATATTACACGCGTCTAAAACGCTTGTTAGCAACAATCATCTAAAACAAAAAAGACAATTGATGATGAGCCATCAAAACGCTCATTATCTTGGCTGATAAAATTAATCCCTATGCGTGTAATATTAATCCTATTGTTGCCATTGTGTTTTGGATCGTTATTCGCTCAAGCGACCTATGAGTATCCTGTCATCAAAGAATTTGGCGGCATCTACCCTATCCATGAGGCGACTGTCGTTCCGGACGCAGAGCAGAAATATGATATTGTCATAGATGTATACTCTGGAGATAATCCTACGGAGTTAAACTCAGCATTGAACAATGTGGCTCGCATGATTAATCTTCATGCCATCGGTGGCGTGCATCCAGATTCTATTGATGTCGTATTGGCCATACATGGCAAGGCGACCAAGACCGTTATCAATAATGATGGATACGCAAGTCGATATAACGTAGAGAACCCAAACCATGATCTGATACGTGCTTTGAAGGCGGCAGGCGTAAAGCTTACTGTTTGTGGTCAATCTTTGATCGGTAGAAAGATTGATCCAGACGAGGTCAATGAAAACATCGACATCGCCACCTCAATGCTCACCACCGTGACCACCTATCAACTGCAGGGATATACGTTGCTTCGGTTTTGAAGGTGTTACATACGAAAGGCAACATGAGTATCAAAAGTTAGTGAAAGTTGATTAGAGAAATTAAAAAATGTGACGAATGTAAAAGTCAATATTACTCGAATAAGTCCTAAATGACGGCGCTCTGTCCTGATTTTTGTTGTCATTTATTCGGATACAGAAACTGTCACCATAAATTTTAAAATGGCAGATGTGTAGATTGTTATTGGAATGGAAAATCATCTAAACATGTCAATAAAATAAGGAATAAAAAGTAGTCCGTACTTGATATAAACAATTAAACATTGAGACGACAACTTATTTCAAACTGTGATATCTGAAGTAGAGGTTGAAGTTTATTGATTGGGGATGTATATCAGAGAATACCTATGAATTTTTGATATTGTTCAGTGCTCAACTTATAGAATTGTATGCGACAAGAATTGAGTTGTGATAACGATGGTAGCCTTAGCTTCCCGATTACTTAAAAGTTAAACCCACCCTCTTGGCGAGGAAAATTGAAAACTAAATTAATCTCAAATCAAGAAGATTAGAATGGAAGTTATTCCTCTTTTTAGAAAAATATTAAGGGTTTACTTGGTTTCAATTTCAAAATAAACAAAGCTAATTCAAGCAATATATCAAAGTGTAAAGTAGCAGTCAAAAACAATCAACATATGCCCGAATGAACATGAAGATTAGATACTATCTCAACATCCCTGTTGTTAAATATCAAATCAACCGTTGAAGAAAAACCCAATCAACATGCAACAACCCACCTTATTTTCTTGGTCAGCCTTGGTGCTCGCCATAACTTATGTGTCTATGACCGGTTTCAGACCAACGGACACACCTCCGACCTTAATTACAGAGAATATCAATACTGACCTCAATGGTGACGGAACGATTAATATCCTGGTCATGGGCACCAATAGTTCGATCAATTTTACCGAAGCTTTTTCTCCTGACCAGATCGCCACAGAGTTACAGAGTATACTATCAGCTGATGCTGCCATTACAATACCCGTTAATGTTGTCGCTGAAGATATTCATATGAGTAAGCCTATTTTATTGGGCTTAGGAGGTGGAGGAACCGAGTATACCTATACCCACCATAGTCACTCGCTTGTACAATATTACTATTGGCCAGAAGGCCAAGATGCTCGAATGAATAACTTAAGTGGTAACGGTAGCACCGACTGGGATTATGTGGTCATCGGAGCAGACCCTAATGTGGTTGCTACAACACCCGGCTATTACTCGTTAGGTGTTAAAAAGATAGTCACTAAAGTTGTTGCAGGAGGAGCTCAACCACTATTGTTAATGATGTGGCCAGAGCCATCATCAATGACGTCAATTACTCATTTTGAAGAATTCACCTATCGTACTGCTGATGGAGTAAAAGTTGAATTACCGGTTGTTCCTGCAGGTCTTACTTGGGATGCCTTATCAGCAGCTAAAAAAGACGTGGCAAGCGCTCATCCTACACCTAACGGTGCATATGCAGCAGCAGCAAGTATATACTCACAAATATGTAACAAGAGTGCAGCTACTTCTTCCTACACTTATGATAATGTAATAGCAGACTTAGCCTTAACAACCGTTACCACTGCGGCAGTACAAGATCACTACTCTGGAGTCAGAACATTCATTTCTCCTTTCAAGAGTTGTGATATAAGTGATGCTACACTAAATTATAATCAGACGGGCTCAAGTTCTGAGAGTGGCATTAGAGGGGGTATGAACTGGGTTTTTAATCAGGCACCAGAGTCGCTCCAGAGCGGAGGCACTTCCCCTATTAACTTCAACTACGGTAGAGCAAATACAAACTTCGAGCCTGGCAAGCGGTATAAAATAAATTCTGCTTTATTTGATTTCTCTTTTGGATTTCCAATGCAGGATCATGGCAATCATGGAAACGTATCCATGTTGTACGGCATCGATAGAAGACAAAGTGGCACTACCAATGATACAGACTTAGGAGTAGCACGGTATATGGTGGAACAATCAGAATTACCATATGGAAGAGCAGTTCCAATACGTACTTTATACGCACAAATAGAAGAGGCCATTCCTGGCCAATCGGCATATAGAGACTCTTGGCACATGCACAGAGATCTTGACAAGGCCAGCGGCGCCTTTATGTACACCTTACTCACAGGTCATTGTGCCCTTGGTGAAGAACCAGCAGACCAGAGTTCCGCAAGTTGGAAGACTTGGATGTCCCATAAAATAGGATTCGAGACTGCTTGGAACCTGATGTATGTAGAAGGCGATACTCCAGATTGTAGGAAGTATAACTGGATCGGAGCGGAGGATACGCAGTGGGAGAATTCAGCTAACTGGTTAAGTAATATGGTACCCGATACCAATTCAGATGTAGTGCTACTTGGAGGAGTGGCTAATTATCCTATCATTGATGAGAATATAACCATCAACACTTTAGTAGTAGAAGACAAGGCCTCTATAGATGTACTTAGCAACTTTGAATTAGAAGTTACATCTTCCAATTAGCATTAGCGAGGAAGACGCAATCAGAGGCTACCAGATTTATATTATAGATATCAAGAAAAGGATGTCTATAACAATCAAAATTAGCACTCAACACATGGCCTTTCCAATATTAGAAAATAATCGAATCTCTAATGTTCATTTCAGATAGCTTCAAACTTACATTATAACCTAATATCAAGTTGAGATTAGGTCGCTTTTAGATACCGACTAATACAAGAACGATAGCAGCCATTATAGTCATCCTGCTCATTGTACCTGATCCATACTTGCCAATAAGAGAACTTCCCTCAATTCACGTTCTCCTCTTTGTTATTCATTAGAGAATTACTCCTATGCAAGAAACAAGCCTGTAACGGGCTAAAAATTATTTATGCAACATTGTTGCATAAATGTATCATAAAGCTATATTTGCAACAATGTTGCATTTGAGTAACAGCCATTCATCAACCCTATATTAATGCTGCAAGCTGTACATCTATCAAAAAAATATGGTACTCAACAGGCGCTAAACGAACTAAACTTCAGCGTAGGAGGTGAGATATACTGTCTATTAGGAACCACTGGCGCAGGTAAAACGACTACAATCAACCTATACTTAGACTTTATTAAGCCCAGTTCGGATGATGTATTAATCAACAACATCAATTCCATAAACCCGATAGGCCTGCGCTTTATCCTCTAATATGTATGTATGCTACTCATTCTAACTATAGCCCATCGGAAATGGACTAAACAAATTTCAAATTAGCTATGATCAAGGCATTACACCTCAATCGCTACTCAGATATTTACGGGACTTTAGCCAGTACTTTGTGCATCATACACTGTATGGCAACACCTCTACTTTTTATCGCGGGCGCTCTTGACACAAGCTGCACATCGTTAGGCCCTTGGTGGTGGCATACGTTTGATTTCGTATTTCTTATAATATCATTCTTAGCAATAAGTCAATCTCGCCGATCGAACTCTTCCTCTTGGGCACCTATGGCAATGTACCTTTCTTGGTCTATACTAACGGTTCTCATCATAATAGAGAAATTATCTCTTGCCAATCTGCCACATCTCATCAATTACTTCCCCGCAATTAGTTTAGTAATCTTGCACTTATACAATCTGACCCATTGCAAGTGTAGTGGAGATAAATGTTGCGCCAATCATAGAGATGTTTGAATATATACATATCAATCTTTTATATTCACAGAGGATTCTTTCCGCAGAAAACATTTTTCGCCCTTTATTCACTTTAAGGGATTGGATGGAATAAAAAGCACATTTAGAACAACCTCTTGACAGCTTAGAATTCCCTCATCCAGAAGAACCCTTAAAATACATGACTATCTAATCAATAGGGAAATTGAAATAGATGAAAATAAAATTGGAAACATTAGGAACACACTTCTAATTTCGGAACAGCTCACCACCTAACAAATATGGTAGTAAAAATAAGGATACAAGTCTAAGCTTACTAATCTTTAGTGATTACTCCTCCCATTCAACTTTCCAGACAAGGACATAACTTGCAGTTCTAATCTTTTCATTTCTCTAAGAATAGCATTCTTATCCATCTGCATCCAAGCGTAGACCTTAAGCATGCACAAACTGGACAACGCAACTAAACTACCAAATCCCCACTTGAACAATTCTTCTGTGGTTTCTACATTAAAAAACTGAATACAGCTATAGACAAACAAGGCTAAAAATATGAATATCATAATATTCATGACAACAAGTATCCAAGCATTCTTTCCTTTGAATAGACCGAAGACCATTTGAAAGACACCTTGCTCTTCTAACGAATCATAAAACTTCGCTTCTTCTGTAGATAAAGTTTCTTTGATTAATTGGTCAATTTCTTCCATTTTATTTTTCATGATTAATTCTTTTTATTGATTTTAATTTTTCTCTGGCTTTGAACAAACGTGATTTCACAGTTCCCTTTGGAATATTGAGGAATTCACTTATTTCAGATATGGAATACTCCTCCATATAAAACAACCTTATAATATCTTGCTTGTCTTTTGATAATTTCTGAATGGCACTTAGCAGTGCTTTTCTAATCTGAGCGCTTTCATCTACCTGCTCAGGTCTTCCAGTGTCGACAATATCAATAGTCTCAAGATCTGTCCCTCCTTTATTCCTAAGTTTTACCGCATCTATTGCCTTTGTGTATACGATCCGATAAGCCCAGCTTCTAAAGCTATCTACGTTCTTCAGTGACTCCAATTTATCAATGATCGTAATCCAGCTTTCTTGGGCGATGTCCTTAGCACTTTCTTTGTCCTTGGTAACCCAATACGCCTTCTCACAAAAGATCTTATGATAGCGTTGCACTAACAACTGCAGCGCAGAAGTAGCACCCTCCCTATATTGCAGAATCAGATAACCATCAGTTGGATCTTGTCGCTTACTCATTGAATAAATTGTCTTACATCTCTAAGACTGAGAAATAATATAAAGGTTCACTTTTTGTGTGTAAACCGAATAATCTTGGACATCGCAACTACAGACGGCCGAGTAGCAGAAGCTCGATTCCTACTAAAAGTCTTATGGCCAGTACGACCGTACTTTAACCTTCAACCTTACTCCTTGGTGACATAATTCAAAAATATAGCACGCCCTCGAATAACCCACGATTGCATCACGGTACTTGTCTTAATAGATGATTCGTAGCTAATACAATACTCCTTGTCGAAGTAAATGCAATAAAGTATAAGTAATCCCCACATTCAAGTCAAAATAAACATCATGGCAAAAGTATTAAAGAAAGTAGTTCTCAGTTGCTTATCAATATTAGGAATCAGTTTTATCGTTTGGACAGTTTTCCTAATCAATCCCAGTTTATCCTATGCCAATCAAACCCAGTTCAATAACGTAACTATCTACCATAATCAAGCCTTAGAAGAAGGCACTTTATCAGTCATTAAAAACGCTGCCAGTCTCATTGAAAATTCAGACATCTATGATCAAGAAATTAACATCCAGCTATGCCTAAATGATGACAATATTTATCCCAATCTATACCCTTTCGCTGGTGCAACAGCATATGCCTTCTTGAACAAAACTGTTATTTACGCCTCTATCCCTAACTTCGAAAAAAACGTAAGTTCATTTACTTGGGAGATCAATAACAATCAAGAAAGAAAATACAACCTCACTACCTTATTGGCGCATGAATTCATGCATAACGTCCAGTACAATCATAATCCGAGATATAACATCACAAGCACCTTAGGTAAGATAAATTGGAAGTTTGAAGGCCATGCAGAGTATATCGCCCGAGAATTCAAAAATGATGGCTTACTGGAAATTAAAATAGCCCTCTATCAAATTGAAGAAAATAAAAATCACATCGGAGTCCCTGTATTTGATCTTGAAGATGGAACTATTCAAAACCTTGCCTACTTCAAGTATTCCTTAGTAATCCAATATATGATGGAGGTGAAAAGTATGAATTTTGATCAGGTATGTACATCCAAAGCGAATGTAGATACCCTCTACTCTGAAATGATAGAATGGAATAAATCTGCAACTACAAAATAATCCTGAATATAAACTTTAGGTCTTGCAATTAAACAAACTTCTCTTTCCATTCCACTTAGTCTCCAAAAATCCTGACATTCTAAATAGGCACCATCTGACCAACGATAAACTTCTACCGCAATTGAATTTTCGCCTTCTGTTAGATAAGGAGTAATATTAAATTCGACCGGTGTTTTAGAATCTTGATTGTATCCGATGAACGTTCCATTCAACCAAAAGTAAGCGGCAGATTTTACGGCTCCAAATTGAATAAAGACTTCTCTACCTCTCCAGTGTTCCGGGATGGTGAAATATTTTTTATATGAACCGACTGGATTATAATCATCTGGAATATTCGGTGGATCTTTTGGAAATGGATAACGATCATTCACATAAATGGGAGTTCCATATCCTTTCAGTTCCCAATTGGAAGGAACTTCAATATCATTCCATGCTGTTACATCAAAATCGTTTTTATAGAACCCTAAAACACGATCCGCAGGTTTTCTCACCCAATTAAATTTCCAAAGGCCATCAAGGCTTTTTGTCCATTCGCTTTCTGTTCTATTTTTAAAAAGGGCATCTTCAATTGTTGAAAAAGGCATCACATGTGTATGTGGTTTTTCTTGTCCGATATTAAAAACCTCTGGATTCGTAATCCATGATGGGTCGTATGTGGGTGTTTCTGGTGAGCTGTTTTTCAATTTGTTTATTGGTTATTTTGCTACAGGTAGTGATAAAGATTTAAGCATTTCCTTAGAGAGTACACTTTAAAAACAAATTCTATAACACTACGCCTTTTCATTTAACTCTGATTCGTAATAATTTTTTGCATCGAATAAAAGTTCATCGAGATTTTTGTTTTCTTTCGCTAGACGTTGATCGTCCCAAGTCAAATAATTTTTAAAATCAGTCATCACTTGATCTCTCATACTAGCGATCGTCTGAATATCGAAATATAGCCGTCCGGTACGTCGAACGAAAAAGTCTTCTGCACTATTGATCATTTCATAATGAACTCCATACCATGCCTCTGCTCTTCCTAATGCAACTTCTGGATCTTCGTTTTTGAAATCTTTTAATTTATCTAAGATCGTATTGGCTTGTCTTCCATAAACTGTGGTCAGGTACCAAGCATAATATTTATCCAATCCTGCTTTTGATAAAATTGGATTTAAGCTTTCGATATATTCATTTACTTTTTTGAAGTTTGAAAAAGGCTCTACAGTTAAATCGATTTTTTTAGTCGTACATTTTGGATAATCTTTTCCTTCCGATGAACTTAGTTGCTTGGTGACTAAATCCACTATTCGTTGCGCCATTTTACGGTAACCTGTTAATTTTCCTCCGGCGATTGAAATCAATCCTTGGTCAGAAATAAAGATTTCATCCTTACGAGATAATTCGGATGGTGACTTTCCATCTTCATGAATTAATGGTCGTAGACCTGCCCAGTTTGAAATGATATCTTGGAGACCAACTTTTACAGAAGGGAATGCATGATGTACTGCTTGTAAAAGATAATCTGCATCTGCTCTGGTCGCTACTACTCTATCTAAGCGTGCGGTATAATTGGTATCGGTTGTTCCTACATAAGTAACTCGTCCTCGTGGAATCGCAAAAATCATTCGACCATCTGGACCATCAAAGTAGGTAGTATGATTTATAGGCAATAGTTCGAAAGGAAATACAATATGTACCCCTTTGGTGAGATGTAATCGTTTACCACTGAGTGATCCGTCTTTTTTTCTGAGGCGATCTACCCAAGGTCCTCCCGCAGAAACTATTTTTTTCGCTTTGATTATAAACTCTTGATCATTGAGTTGATCTTTACAAGTAGCACCACAGATCGTTTTATTTTCATAAACGAAATCTACTACTTTACAATAGTTGGCTGCTAGTGCTCCAAATCCTGTTGCAGTTTTGATTAACTCTATCGTTAGTCTTGCATCATCTGTTCTATATTCTGCATAATAACCTCCACCTTTTAAGCCTTCTGCTTCTAGCAATGGCTCCATCTCTAAGGTTTGTTTTTTAGA
>JAULCF010656250.1:0-10640 GCA_032361265.1 Devaleraea mollis | reverse complement strand
CGATTGGTCTTTCCATACATCACTGTATGGACTAACCATACAGGAGTGTCTGGAACTGTCAAGACAGTTGTGTATGGTGGGTGTCACAAGAACCGAAGGGGCGAGTTTGTGAGTCGACTGACCAAAGAGAACTGGTTGGACCACGGGCTCGAGAGCCTGGCCGAGAGTGGGTTTACCAGCCTGAAAGCCGACAAGCTGGCCAAGTCACTGTCGGTGTCCCGAGGCAGTTTCTACTGGCACTTCACCGATCTCGCCGACTTTCACGACGCCGTCCTGCATCGGTGGCTTGAGGTCTCAGTGTTGGCCGTCGTCGAACAGATCGAGAGCGCTGGAACCAGCGCGGCCGATCGCCTAGAGGCACTGATCGCAGCGGCTGCTGCCGGCACCCGCACCCTGGAACGGGCCGTGAGAGCATGGGCATTCAGCGAGCCGTCGGTACAAGAGATCGTGGCCGAGGTCGATCGCCAACGGCTCGCCTACCTGACATCGCTCGTAGAAGAGCTGGGCGTAGAACCCGCTGCTGCCAGTCGCCGGGCCTTCATGCTGTACCTGAGCAGCGTCGGCTACTTCATGCTCGAAGGACTCGTCGACCAACCGATGGAACAAGCCGTCATGGCCGACATCGTGGACCGCCTCGTCACCGAGATCGTTTCCAACCTAGAACGACAAGAACAGGCCCAAAGCGGGGGAGACGGGCTAGAAGAAGCCAAGTTCCTGATGAACGCCGAGAAGCAAGCTCTTGAAGTAGAGAAGCACGCAGCAATCAGAGAGGATCGTGACCGAAAGTTCCAGCTATCGGTTGAGAAAGAAATCTCCAGACGAGAGGAAGCGGCGACAAATGCCGAGACCCAAAGGAGTCAAGTTTTAGTCCAAGCCGTATCGGTAGGTCAGAATGGAAACAATCGGGCCGAGAACAGATCGAGTGCCGCGCCAAAAAGAGCAGTAAACAGAGCAAATGCAAAAGCAGGAAACACAGAATAACATCATCATCCACGCCCAAGCCATAGCCGATCTAAAGGCTGATGAGAACTTCACCAACTGGATGAAGGCGGGTAAGCATCATTTCGACCAACTCCTACTCATTATGCAGTGGGACTTGCCGAATCAATACCATGATGCGGAGATTATTGGAAGATCCACTAAGATCTACTCGGACATTCGCAGGATGGGAGAATTTCTCGCGTCCTCTGAGACCAGCATCGGAAGCACCAAACCCGCAGGAAAAAGACTTTAATGAAAGACCAAGAAACGAAACCGCTAGCCGATGTTGAGCCGGCAGATCAAGCCCCTAAAGTGACTCCGGTTGACGAGTCATTCGCAGACTTTGTTCCTCAAGATCCGTTCGCGGACGAGCAGGAGGGAGTTACTGATCCGAAGGTGATTGAGCCAGAGAAAACTCCAGAACCAATCAAGTCAGATTCATCTGAGCCTGAACCCGATAAGGATAAGGCAGAAGAGCCAAGCAAGCTTCGTGAGGAGATGGCTAGGATCAATGGGCTTCTTGAGGAGGAGAAGGCTCAGTCCAAAGTTTGGCAGGACGAGAAATCAACCCTGCAAGAGCAATACGAGGCCAAGCTCGCTGAGATCGAAGAGATTCAAACCCGCCAAAAGCAGGAGATCGAGAAGCGTAGCGAGTCTGACGTATATCAGCACCCTGACGTAAGAAAGGTTGAGTCAGATCTTATTGAAGAACAGCGCAATGTCGCTCAGGTCATGGGAGGGCGAGAAGGTAAGCAATTCATCGCGCAAGGCGAAGCTCGTTCACTTATCGAGCAGTTCAGTTCGGTAGGGGACTTGGATGATGACGGCTACGAGGATCGTTACGACGAATTTGAGTCATACATCCAAGATCGCTACCCTGACAACTACTCTCAGGTCAAGCAGTGGATCGCCTCTGCTATCCGAGGGAAGAAGGAGCAGCAGAAGATCGTCGAGGGGCTAAAGGCAAACGCCAAGTCGTCCAAGCACGGCGAAGAGCTTTCGAGCTATGAGCAGAGCGTTAAGTATCTCAACAGCCTCAAGAGCGATTGGAAGACGCCGGACGCGACATTGATTGAGACCTCACCAAATCACCCCCACTCGATTCTTCACGCTATCAGTAGCGAGTCTGACGAGTTTTCCGGCATTGATGATGAGATCATCCAGTCGATTGCTCCGAAGATTACAAAGAATCTGCCACTCAAGATGGAGAACTACGAGTCCATGAGTGACGATCAACTTGAGCAATACCAATCTCAAGTGACGGCGCTGGACCAAAAGAAGCGAGCAACATTAGAGCGTGATGCGTTTTATGGAGCTAAAGCTCTCAAAGTCCTCCCTAGCGTCTACAAGGAGCTAAAGGAGCTTCGTGATCAAGTTGCTAAGTCGAAAGACGCAGAGCCATCCTTTGAGGCTGACAACGCTCCAGAGGGTTCTAAGCCCAAGCAGATCGATGATTTCTCTCAGTTCACACCGCAAGACGCGAACATCGACTCAATTTTCGGAGGATGATCCTACAACCAAAACAAGAGCATGAGAAAGACCTCATGTTGATATTGGAGTTGAAAGACGGGACTAAGATCGGGCCGTCTCACTCAACTCCAGATGGAATTACAGCGATTGGAGTAAAGATCTGGCGAGACGATATGATCACCTTTATCCCTATGGAGCGGGTGAAGGAGGTCGTCTTGGACTACGGAATCGGCAATAAATCGTAAGTTCTATTACCGTGCAAGGTGAAATAAACGAGAAAACTTCAAAAAACAGGTTGACCCTATTTCAAATTTAAAGTATTGGTCAATCAAGCGGACGAGGAGAGTCCACCTTCTAGTAAGGTCTCCTCCATAAAGCTCCCAGATCATCCGGCATAATCGTAAGCCGCCGAGTCTCGTAAGCTCAGGGTAGATCAGGCAGCCAGGCTCAGTGGTCGCTTGCTGAGATGGATTGTTACGGAAGAACGCATAACGCGCTCTTTCTACTCAATTATCTCAACAAGAAAGACTACTATTATGGCTACAAATGCCCAATCAGCGTGTTCAAAGTTCAACACCGCTCTCGCAATCGAGGAAAACAACATCGTCGGAATGACGAACCAAGCTTCGGAGAATACCGGAGAATTCGCCCTCTCACTCATTCAGGATAAAGGTGTTTACGACCTCTCCAATGGATGTAACCCCCGAAAGATTCGCTACCGCGCCGCACCTCCCGCGCATGTTCGTTATGTCGATATTCTTAACTGCTCCGATGAGGAAGTTGAGATGCAAGGCCGAGACTGCCTCGGAAACAACAAGACTTTCACCGTTAATGGAAACTCTAAATCCGGTTGCTCGCTCCCTCAGTCAAATGAACTTTCTTTCGGTTACGATGAGTTCGGTCGTGAGGTCAAAGGGCTCTCTCACCGGACCAGCCCATTCTGTGCAATGGACTTCGTTCAAAAGGGTAAGGAGCATACCTCCGCGTTCTTCTCTGCTCTCCGTATGGAGTTCAAGAAGTATGGCGTAGAAAACTTCGAGCGCGAACTCCGCACCTCTATCGTCGAACTCTCCGAGACTAACGTCTCAATTCAAGACACCGACAACGCTTACTCTTCCGGTAACTTCTTCGCTCCTCCTACTGGTCAATACACGATCAATCACCTCATTAAGCTCAAGCGTCGCCTCATGCGAAACGGTTGGCCCCAAGGTGAGCAGTTCTGTATCTGGACCTCACGTGAGCTTGCGATCCGCGCAATCGAGCATGACAAGTCTCTGAACTCAAATGGTGAGTTCAATACTCAATACAACTGGCAGATTACTCCAGACGGCAAGCCTAACTTTGCTGATCTCTACCGTGGTGAGCGTATCGAATACAAGGGGATTTGCTTCCTCATCACCGACACTCCAATGCGAGCTGTCAACATTGGTGGGTGCCTCAAGTATATCGAGCCTTACATCGCTGGTGAAGGCACTGGCGGCGGTCTCGTATGGCGTTCAAACCCTGACTACGACTCCTGCAAATACACCTGCGAAGGCGTCACTTATGATGTTTTCGAGGTTGCTCTCTTCGGTTCACGTAACGGTCTTCACCGCTACAAGATGGGTCAGGTCCAACTTCCAGGCCAAGGTAAGACACTCGGTTCCAACTTCGAGATGCTTCGTATTGACGGTGCACATATCGAGTGTAACGAGAATAACGAGCGCATGGCTCTCATGATGCAACACCGCTTCATCCTCGAGCCTGAGAACCCAGAATTGTTTGGAGCTATCCTTAGTCTTTACGCGCCTGAGTGCATCAAGCCACTTGTTCCTTGCTGCCCTGACGCAGATGAGGTCAAAGAAGACCCGGTCGAAGCTTGCGGAGAGTCTAACCCCCTCGCTGATGAATGCTTCCTTGCTCAGTGCGAGCCTTGTGATCCTGAAGACGCTCCACAGCCTCTTGAGACACTGCCGGAAGAGGACGCTCTTTGCGATCCTGCTAAAGTAGCTCCCAAAGAGAAAGTCGCTGGCGAAGTAGCCAAAGATGACGCCTCTGAGACTTCCGATAAGTAAACCCTTAAACTAAATTTAGGCCGCTCTACTCTGCGTGTTTCCTGTTCTGTTTCTAACAGGGTGGGGCGGCCTTACCAACTTTTAAATATCATGGCCACTATCAGAATCCCCTTTACCGACTGCCTAGTCTGCGATGGAGCAGAAGCATCCGTTGGAGACGTAATCGACATTACGATTGACTCCACCAAATATCCTTCTGCTACACCAAACCCCATCCGAGGGTCAGTCACTGGCATTGAGCAGCCTGACGCCTCACAAGGAGACCCGTCCACAGCCAACATCGTTTATGTTGCTGATGTTGCTGACGCCGATCTTCCTGATGGAGTAGCAAACCTAAGTGCTTGCGACTATACTGCCGTTACATGCCTTGCTTGTTGCGATCTCATTCAAGAGCAAATTGACGACCTCACCTTTTCGACTATCGTAGAGTCAGATGACGGACTAAGCGCAGATCTTACCAACGCATACGGAGGACCCTCTACTTGCGTTCCTACCTGCGCTCGTATGGAGATCGTTGAGGACTGCGTTTTGGAAACTATTCAGAAAGTTGAACTCATCGTGACCGATTTGACGCAACCAGCATCAGTCAGGGTAGATATCACACTTAATGGATTTAACAGCAGCTTAGTCAGTTATGACCCCGTTACAGGGTTCACACCACCGCTAGAAAATGGTTTATATTGTCTTCCGATCGGTGGAGTATTCGATAAGTTAAGAAACTCAGATTTCAGCCCCATTGACGCTGATTCTCCGATACAACTGGGTCAAGTGTTAGAAGTAACATCGTGCAAAGAGCCGTATGGAATTACCAACAATAACAACGGAACAGCCACCTCTAGCGACGGGGTATGCCTGAAAACATGTAGTGCCCCTGACTTAAGCTTCTCTACTCTGTTCATTTACAGTGAAACAGGAAACCCCGGACGCCCACCATCAGACAGCGACTTCTCGGAATCTACAGACACGGAGGAAGGCGACGTAGTTTCCGTGAGCTACGGTAACGGTTGGGTTTTACTGTATAAGAAAATTAATGGTTCATGGGTTTCACAAGGTGCAATCGAAGAGCCTAGCTCTTCTTCTCTCATCATTACACGTAACGATGACAACTCTCAAACAGTGACTCATACCTCGAGCGCAGGCGGGTTTCCTACAACCTTCGACATCCCTGCAAACTCCGTGTTTGATTTGGTGGTAAACCCGGACGGGTCAATCACTATTACGCATGATGCTGGTGATGGTAGCGGCCCTCAGGTCTCAACGATACCAGCCCCTCCACAGGGTGCTATATCTGTAATAAACCGCGTAGTAAATGCGGACGGAACGATCACTCACACTCACCAAGATGGTGATGGTGTGAGTTATACGTGGGTTACGCAGCCTCCCGCAGACACACAGAGTGAGTCTTCTGACTTTAATGGGTCAGTAAGCCCAGTGGTTTATTCCCGCGATCAAGGTGTGGAAAGGGAAGGTGACTTTGGTTATAATGCACCAACCTACGGTAATGCACCAGCATCAGGACAATCCCTACGAATTGGACGACAGCAGACTGCAGCGGGATTGGTGAGTAAATTTAATACGACCGCCGAACACCTCACGGGTAACATCATTCACGTGGATGCTGTTACAGGTCAAGACAGTCGATCTTACAGTATCGATGGTGTTTCTTACACGGCATCTAAATACGATGAGTTCCGCCCATTTAAGACGCAGGAAGGAGCGAGTGCCGCTTCTTCTCTCGGAGACACAGTAGTAGTTAGGCCGGGGGTATATGTGCTAACCGACATCCTCAATCCCGATGCTAGATGGCACTACATGAACGGAGCAGAGACCGATTACAGTGGATTCGTAGGGACAAGGGTCTGGCGATCTGCTGCTACATCTAACAACCCGTTATATGTAACGGGTTACGGACTATTTTACCTACCTGCAGGATTTACCGACGGGACCGCGACAACTAGAAAGGGGCTCTTGTTTCACCAAGGGTCAGGCGACATGGTATTTCAAGGAAGTATCGACTCTGATAGAGCGTATGACGCACAAGTTTTCTCAGCAAATGGTAATGCAATCGTTGATATTGAATTCTATAAGGGCGCGAATGCATTGAGGCTGGCACACGGAGCACTGTCATCTGATGTTCGACTTGGATACGGGAGAGTTAAGAACTTCTTTCATAGAGAGCCATTAGGCGGGAGTGCCTCACTGATGAGTGTTGCTGGTCTAAAAAATGATCAGCAAGCGACACTGCATTGTGATAATTACATTGGGACACAAACTTCTCCATACTTTGAAAGTGGTATCAATATCGCTTCCACGGAAGAAGGTTCTAAGGTTAATATTATTCTAGGCAACGGTAGAGAGAAAGGCTCAAGTGGAGCCTTAATAGCCATTCGCCCTGTCAATGATGGTGATATAACCATCAACCTACTAGGGGAGATTCACTGCTCTGGAGGTTCAAGCATCTTGCGAATTGATAATGCTCAGAATTCCGGCACAACAGGCACGGTATCAATCAAGAGTGGTAACACTCTCGTTGAAGACGGTGGTAGTGGTTTCCGTTTTGACAACCTAGGTTCTAAAGTCTCTCTTGAGGGAGGACAACACACCGTCAAAGGAGGGGGTGTTGGATTTAGGCGAACAGCAAATGGGGGGACAGCGGTTAATGACGTTTACTCATTCTTAAAGGACGTTGTTATAGTGGCAGATGCATCTAGTCAGACCATTCAAACTTTTAACAACCTAGGGACGAACCATTTACAGTTCCAAGGAACCGTTGAACTGAACAAATCAATTTCGGGCTCACCTCAAGTTGACTACGGGACTGCAATCGTCAATCCGGCAATCGAAACCATCCAATCTTAAAAATATGAAAGTAGCTATTTTAAACACCGAGAAAGACCTCCCTAAGTCCCCTGAAGGCTTAGGGCGGGCATTTACCAAAGACGGCAAGTATCATTGGCGAAACAAAAAAGGGAGATGGGAGAAGCACCAGCCTGAAATTACCGAGCCTATCTACGAGACCGTAAAAGTGAAAGGTGAGAAAGATGAGAGTGTATTAACCGGGGAATCGAAAGTCGTCACTAAAGAGAATTACCCACAAGATGTATGGTATGACTACCGTTTCGAAACTGGTGAAGAAGGAGCCATGCAAGGTGGGGTTACTGAAATTGTTAAAAATGAAAAAGTAACACGTCGATACCATCACGCTGGTGAAAACGGTGACACTGTTGAGTTATTCGGATTTAAGAAATAATGAAAACATTCCTAAAAAACTGGAAAACCACCGTCCTTGGACTAGGTGGAGCCGCCTTGTCAGCCTTTGAGATCGCTCTCCAAGGTGGTTGCGGAGTTCAAGACTGGAGTTGCTGGTCTAAGCCTGTCCTCTGGGCATTGCTTGGATTCGTAGCCCGTGACGCCGACAAATCTACTGAGCAATCAAAGTAATGTTCAAGGCTCACTCAGTGGGGAAGTCCATCCTCAAAAGATCATCTCGTTGGAAAGCGATCCAAACCAAGCTGGGCTTAAAGGCTGACGGTTGGCCTGGTGACTTGTTCTTATCCGAGATGGAGAAGAGGCTTGGTATTCTTAAGCTTACAAAGGCATCCAAGCCCGCTGACAAGCCCCTGAATATCACCTCATTCCCTCATCCTGATGCTCGCTCTATGGGGCGATTCTACGGGAAGGCTGGAGATGAATCAAACTTAGTAAGAATCAAATTCCCCTACGAGATGAAGCTCTACACCAGAAAAGGACTAGTGATCAAGAGTCACCGTGTTCACAAGAAGTGTGCAGCTTCACTCTTAGCAATCCTCACCGAAATCCTAGATACGCTTGGAATGGCTTATATACAGAAGCATGGACTCGATGTTTTCGGCGGGATCTTCAATTACCGGAAAACAAGAGGGGGATCATCTCTCTCTAAACATGCTTACGGAGCCGCTATTGACCTGAATCCATCTGAGAACCGAAACCGTCAAAAGTGGAGCGCGTCGAAGATTGGTCAATCTGGATGGGCTAACATGCCTCTTGCGGTGATAACGATCTTCGAGAAGCACGGATGGAAGTCTGGAGCTAGGGCATGGGGCCGAGACGCAATGCACTTTCAAGCAACTAAATAATGAGCGACGATAAAGACATCCCATGGGACAAGATGAGCAAAGGCACGGTTAACTTCGTGGCTGGACTTAAGGGTATTGGATCAGTCCTCGTCATGCTCGCTGCTAGTGGTATATCCGTTTACGCACTGAGAGAAGCAAGCGCCTCGCAAAAATCAGCAGCAGCCTCTCATATCGAAGTCGTAAAGGAAAACGCGGCGATCAGGACGGAGCTTAAACTTGAGATCAACAGCCGCCAAGTTCTTGAGAAGGAGTTAATTTTAGTAAGAAGCGAGATGGTCAAGATCATCTCAGATAAAGACGCTCAGATTGAAAAACTTACCGCTAGGATTCTTCACCTAGAAACTCGCGAATCAGAACTCACCGAGCGCATTGCCGCTCTTAAACTCCAAGACGGAAAACCTAACTCTTTTGAGTAATGGCATCAATCCCCACAGACTTTGAATCTCTTTCAGTCGAAGATCAGATCTCGGCCCTAAAGATTCTTTTGGACTGCCTTTGCAAGAAGGTTGAGAATCATTCTCATCCTGATCCAGAGCCGAGCGATCCGACTAATCATGTCAACTTTTGCGGGGGAGTTCTTGGTTGCCTAGACGGTAACGGTGATGGGAAAGTCGATGTAAATCTCCTTCCAGATGCTGGCGATCTGAACTTATTTTGCTCATCCGTAATTTCATGTTTGGACTCAGACGGGAACGGAATTATCGACGATTCGCTTCTCCCTCCCTCTCAGACTCTAACCTTTCAGCTCATCATGGGTTTCCTTGATACGGATGGTAGCGGTCAGATCGATCCAATGTTCCTTCCAAATCAGACATTCCAGCTTGATTGCGCGGACGTCCTTAGTTGCTTGGACTCTAACGGCAACGGTATTATTGACGCCTCATTCCTACCCACTCCAGCAAGCACCTTCACTTTCGATTGCGCCGATGTTCTAGCCTGCCTCGATGATGATGGAGACGGGGTTATCGACCCCGATTATCTCCCTGTTCCTTGTGTCATCCCGTCTGGATATGAGATCCTAAGCACCTCAACGGCAAGCGCCACAAATGACGGAACACTAGATCTCTCGGTAGATCCAACCTTTCCTGCTGACGGCAATGCTAAATACGCACTGCTTGAGGTTTGCATCACGGCTGATGGAGACACTTTAACAAGTATCGCCTCGACAGCGGGCTGTGAAGGTAACTTAATTGATCATGTTACTCAAGTTCACGATGGCGACGCTACTGAGCAATGCTATGACGTATGGGCAACGGTTGAGAACGGGACTGATATTCAATGGAAACTCATCACGATTGGTGGAGCTGGACTCACTCAATCAGACATCACAATTAAAATTAAAACCCTCTTTTTCTAATGGCCTGTAACTTTGAAGATCTTTGCGCCGCGATTGATGCTGGCGATCCAGTTTCCTCCACCGACATTAAAGGGGGATGCCTCACCCCTGCCGAGGAACAGGTGCTTCTTATGAAGCTTGCCGGAATTGGAGATCATGAGCCTGACTTTGTCGGAATCGAAAGCTCAACCTTAAACGTCTGCTACCAGAATGCGGCAGGGGAGAAGGTCGATGTTGAGATCATCCGAGACGAGGAAAAGAACTTCGTCGAATACGTTATCCACGCCATTAGCGGGACGACCATCACCTCGGACCTCTCAAGCCTTACTCTTTGCGATAATCCAGATTGCGACCTTTTAAACAATTCCGGACTCGTAACCGACATCTCTCTCTTTAACTAAAAATACATTATGTCCTGCAATCAAATTGACACCCGTGAAGTTTGTTTCTCACCAACAGACACAAACATTGCCCCCGTTACCCTAATCCTTCGCATCAAAGAAGGGCAGGACGCAGCAGGAGCACCCACTACCGTTAGCGTTATCACAACCGCTTCCGATCTAGGCACTGCCCTTGATCCTGCGGCCTACCTTGGAGGCGGAACTTACACTGCTGGAGCCTGTCCCGTTGCTCCTCCTGATGTTGAGTTCGAGCACGCAAATGGGACTGTTACTGCTAAATCAG
>JAULCF010656139.1:0-10641 GCA_032361265.1 Devaleraea mollis | reverse complement strand
TTCAACTATGGTTGCTGGAAACAATCGTGCGTGGCTCTAAGCACGGGCGATGCAGAGCTTATGGCGCAAAGCACGACGGCGAGAGAGACCGTCTGTGTCAGGAAGGTTATGGAGTTCATGGGCTACGGCCAAGAGTTTGCTACCACGCTTTATAAAGATAACTCCTCTGCGATTGTCTGGGCAGAGGAGGGCAAGTACTCCGGCAAAGAAAAGCACATCGACGTGCGTTATCATTACACGACGGAGCAAATTAAGAAATGCTTTATTAAGATCGAGTACTTGTGCACGTTGGAGATGCTTGCCGACATTTTGACGAAAATCTTGCCCGGACCCGCTTTGAAAACGTTCAGGCTGAAGCTCAGTCTGAAGGAGATCTAGAAAATTTCAGTTCTATGGCTTTTGACAAACCAAACCCAAAGGAAGGAGTGTTATAGTTCTAATATTTGCAAAGATGATTCTTTGGCAAGAGCGCTAATGAATCAACGATATATTAATTGCATAAACCTTGGGGATTGGATTGAAAGGAGATATTTAATCTTCTATATAGTTTTCACACATTTTAACACAGACCTAGTATACGAGAGACGTGCAATAGTTCTACATGGCATTAGTTCGCATAGAAAAGTGGCTACGCAAGTATATAAGCTAGAGGAACATGAGTTGCGCAAATAAACTTTGAGCAAGTACTACAAAACCTAACAAGCTTGCTGTAGATGATACAAGACAAGAGCGCGAACACAACCTACAAAGAATTGGTAGAAATGGCTCCCGAAAAGAGCTCACTAATGCGCGCTATTCTAACTGAAGCAGCTGACGTTAGTGCAAATGACATCAAGGCATATATTATAGAGCTTCAAGATATACACAGCCGTCTAGTGAAGGAGGATCCTATGGGATCAGCTGAGAAGTCAACTTATGCAGCACATATGAATGGTCTTGTAGATGGTCTGTCTGCAGAGCAAAAACTATCTATGAATTACCTTTTTTCAACATCGGAGGACCGCAGAAAAGCAAAAGCAAAAAACGTCTTTAAAGTGGGACTGAAACTATCAAGTGTCTTGGGTTCCGAAGATGGGATACTTGCAGCAGCAGCTGCTCTCGGAAATAATCAAGGCAAGCAGAAACAAAACTCTGACAAAGGCCCCAAGGAACCTCACCTCTTCCATAAGTGAGCTAAGTGTGATTTAAACCCTAATACGACTGATCCAATTGGGACAAGCGCAAGGCAATGAAACTAGCACATACAGGCTGTAGTACAGTATACGGTACAGCAAGTGGAGAAGGTGGTTACAAGCAAGGTCAAGGTTACAAGGTCACAAAGGACGACGAGATCAAGGCTCTCAAGTCGCAGTTTGCTGCAGTGACGAAGGCAGGTAAGATATATACAGAACCTACTGTCGAAACTCCGATAGAAATGTTTGCGGCTCTACGTAGTAGTACTCTAGAAAATATTGCAGCCAAAGAAGAAAAATGGCCCCGTGTCCGTGACCCACAGTACTATCGCACCACGTTACATAATTAACAGCGGCGCAAGCATGTCATTTGTGAGAAACCTTAGTGCGATTACAAACCCAACCAAACACGTGCGATATCTCATCACAGCAGAGGGAAACACTAAAAAGAGTACACACTCAGGAAAGCTACCTATTACAGAAGGTATTCAACCGATATTTGTTTCGGCGCTAGTAGTACCAAGTTTCAAAGATAATTTGATATCTGTGGAGAAAATGGCAAAGCGCACAACATTCTGTTTAAAAGCTTTAGTGTATATATGCCGGGGCGCAAAGTTCATTGGATGCCGCGGCTCAGATAATCTTTACACAATCTATAAGGAGAATGTAAGTGGTACATCGTTACTGTACGCCCCGCCAGCAGCGTTAAAGGCGTTGCTAGACAGCTTATATACCCCTACACGACACATTAAACCACGCAAACCCAACATCGATCCAAGAATTCAAAAGAGACTACTCTAACTCAGCTTCATACATCCTCAACCAACTCAGCAGAGAAAAAACGAAGACGTCATAGACAAGTCCAACTTTCTGCCGATCAGGAGAGGCAGCGGTGCTACTATGAGCCCAAAATACGGCATCGCTGGGGAACCTCAATCAGCTCAGCACCTCCTGCCGTTCGGTCAACACGGCTACGTCGTAGATACAACGCCAAAAAGAAAAAATGAGGACCGGGGGCTCAAATCCCGGTACCTCGAGCAACTTTCGAAACGCAGTACCTTGTTTTGCTCGCGGAAAATTGAAAGACGAGGCTTGTGAGCTCACATTCCTAGGAATTGCGAGTTTCTACTGGAAGCCCAATTGTCAGAGCTCGTGCTCCAATAAAACCAAAGAGCGCAAGACGAAGCATTAGGATGTGTCCCTAGCTGCGATTGGGTAATGCCTTCCTCAAAAGGCGCTGAGAACCAAAATAGTGGCAGGGGCACGAAAATTCCCAGGGACATCGAACGTAGGCTCAAAAGCCAAGTAGTCTCACAAACAATTCGTCTTCGTGACGGAAAAACGATAATAAAGCAGCTCAGGTGTTCTCTCAGCAATCTAATAATTTAGAAAGACAGAAAGAAGCACAAGGAGACAATCTATCGACTGCAGAACAAGCAGAAACAGTGCCAATATTATCCGACTTGAAGGGAAAAAGAGAAGAGTCATCATGGCTGATGATCAGCGATTCAAAATCACAGGAGCACTGGGCCAATCTTTCTCGAACATCCATTTCGATCATCGACAAGATCTATCCTCCAAACCAACGCCAAAAAGCTTAGCTGATGCCATGGAATCGAGTAACGACTCAGCATGTGCAACGGATTGGAACGTAAAGGTGCTGCGGCACACGGACGATATCAAAACTTGGACTTTGGAAGAGTAGCATCCCGACGACAAACCACTGCCGTAAATCATGACGTCCAGGTCTAAGTCCAATCAATATGGTGGGTTAGAAAAGCACAAAGTTAGATGCGCCATCAGGGGGGATATAATGCGACCAGGGCTCGACTTCGACGAAACAAGAACAGCCTCCCACATGCCTTCGTAGGCGGACGTCGATTTCTGCTCGCCGCGGAGGCCGCAGAAGAGTATGCAATGGAGTCTTGGGACGTACCTGGGGCCTACATGAATGCGCCCAAAGATCCGCGATTCAGAGTAACAATGAAGCAACCACCTCTCGCCAACGGGAGCTACAGGGCGCCAGGGTGGGTGTGTGTACTACGCCGAGACTGGCCTGGCGACCCATCCGAAAATGCACAATGGGACACGTGGCGTGATTATTGGCTCAGCAACTGGGGATGGCAAAAAGTGCTCGCAGAACCATCAATTTTCTGGACAACAACCAAGAATGGGGTGGACAGAATGGAAGTCGATAATGATGATTTCTTGGTGACTGCACCAACACAAGAAGATTTGGACATGCTCTCAGCACCATTGAAAACACGGAAAATTAAGATTCAAAAACTTTCAAAAGAGGACCCAATCAGTACCACAATTTCGCGGACAGAAAGAATACCAAAAAATCCCGGAAAACGCAAGAGAAAAAGTGGACGCGCCAATGAGCTTTCAGCACGTAGGGCAAAAAAATCGAAATGCTGCCATGTGGTGGAATCCGAATCAGCAACCCAAAAAATATTCAAAATTTACTTGCAGAAAACGATATGCTTGAATGTAACTGAAAATCAACGCCGTAATCGCAAACGCTGACAGCACGGCGTATGGAAGAGGAGAAGGCAAATATCAAAGATTTCCAGAAGTCAGTGGGTACACTGCGCTTCATTGCTGACACGACGCTTCCAGAAATTTCGTGGAACGTGGGAGTACTGGGCAGGCATCTGCACGATCCAGCACCGCGGGACGTAAAAGCTCTCAAATTGATATATCGATTCCTAAGTACAAGACGAAATAACGGGCCAAAGTATGACAAAGGGAACGTTAGAGCTAACATGCTACACTGACTCAGATTACGCAGCCGATCGAGACACAAGGAGATCGATAACTGGCCTCTTGGTCCTAGCTATGAAACAGCCAATCGTGTGGCCGTCAGCAAGAAAAACAAACGTTACACACGCATCTACCGAAGCTGAATACATTGCAGCAGATACAGGAGTGAAAGTGCTAACGTGGTTAGCATCACTGACAGAAGAGCTACGGATACCGGTTGTCAAGCGGACGGCATCGCTACGTATCGATGACAAGCCAGCATCCAAATACCACGAATGAGCGATAATCAAGGATGATCGGCAAGTCCTTCTACTGTTAATTGACAACGAAGACGCAATTGACATTGCACATACAAATGGGCCCTCGAAACGAACGAAACAATTGGACGTGAGGCACCACTACATTCAGAAAAACGTTCACACCAAAGTACTGAGAATGACGCAAGTGCCAACCGACCAGCAAGGGCCCAATTTTCTGACAAAGGGTGTGGGCCGCGTGATATTCAAGCAAAGTATGAGTAATATTGGATATCCAGCACAATAATCTCGAGATATTTCCACACAGCAAACACGGGGTGCGTCATCATGTCACAATAAGTCAAATCTATGTTTGTCATGCTCAACATCATGTCACTGTCATCTTGTCACAGTGTTACTGTTATGATACATAGTATTGGTCTACTTTACGGTAAGTACCGTTACGTTTACATGAGCCAACTTGAGTATCGTCACTAGATATAAGGAGTCTACTGACTCCTTCCATCTAATAAAGAAAATATCTGCTAACCTGTCAAACACTGACTGTTGCAAAATAGGCTTGCAGCTGGAGGTATCGATTCCAAACACAAACTTGACCTTGCAGCGCGGAAGAAGTAATCGCCTAAAAGTCCACACAAGCTTGGCTAAAGATTTAAATTTTCTCTGAGGCTGGCTTACAATTGCAAATTATGTCCTTCTCCAGGAATATAACCAATAACAAGTTTACCCGTAGACAATTTAACCTTGGATACTTTCCTCTCAGCTGAATTCGGTTTTTGGTGTGCTGGGCCCCGTCCAGGAGCGCCCGATAGAGGAGGCGGTTAGCGGTGCTCAGAGAGGGGTGCAGGGCTGCTAGTGCTAGGGTGCAAAGGATGTGGCGCCCAGGGGATCGATGCACACCAAGGTTGAGTTGATTCGTGCGAGCGAAGGTGCTCTCCCTGGGCCCAGTTCGAGTATAAGTACGGTACCGCCCTTGATTTACTTTGAATCGGCCGGTTACTCTACAGGCCCGTATTGGGGGAAAGTATGAGTACGTAATTGACGGCCGGTAAATCACCGTGCTTTGCGGCGATCTGATTTGGCAGAGATCCCTGTCGCATTTCTCCATGTGGCGAGTGGCACGATCCGTGTATGCCGCCTCTCTATAAGGCGTTTACACGTGCCCAGTTGTCATCTAGAGTGATTGTAGATGATACTGTAAGAAAAGCACTATACTTTGACGTGCTGTCATGTGACCGTGTACATCAGGTGGTTACTAATCGCAAGATTCATTGCACCTATATTTCCCCCGAAAAAAACAGCGCCACGCCCGTTCCTTGCACGTCGATACCCTACTTGCGATCATCGGTTATTTCTGCAAAGATCGCAATATGAAAACCTCCAAATTTCCACTACTTCCAGCCTTCCCATAAATTCACAACATTTCGCAATTATTTCTCCGTCCCGGCCTTCCGCTTTCCCGCCGATGTTTTTACGCGCGCCCGTTTCCAAAATTTCGTCAGATAACGACACGCCCATTCCTCCCGCCTCGTTACTTCACCTCATGTAACTACGGTAAGTCAACTCCCACTACGCAGTTCTCACACCCACAACCTCTTCCACGCTCGTACGCTCTCCCACTTCGCCTCCGCCTACCTTATCCCTCCACAGTACTGCGGGGCACGTGCCTTCCAAGTCTCGTCCCGTCGCTCCAAATTTTAATTAAAACTCACTTCACTTAATCGCTCCTACTCCATCACCCCACACTCCTAATTAAACTCTTACTAAGCCCTTCGTAGGTAACGCGTACTCCTATTGTCTCCTCCCTACATCTTAACCTCTCTACAACGCATTACTATCATACTTACCTTCCCCACTCGCATACTAGTACTTCCCCTTCCTACCTCAACTATTTCCCGCAGATATTCTATTCCCCACAACCTACCTTTCCAGTCCTCCTCCTCGCCTCCTCATGTCTTTCCTCGACTCTCCTTCTACGTCAACTGCTCATCTTCGCCATGAAAATACCTAGCACTGCCCTCGGAGGCGCCAATACGATGACCGGCGCCATTGACATTGCCAAGGACCATTCTAAAGTCTAAGGATTTGCTCTTCGCTTCTACTACTCAACCAAATTTGATCGTCTATCTATATTCAAGAACACCGCCCCGACGCCATTCGATCCGTCACTGATCGGTACGCCCACACTGCGTGCAGATACTACAAGTGCTTCAAGCACTTTCCTAACGTCGGCAGGACCGCTCAGCTCCATAAGTTCGTACTGGGCACCCGTAAGAAGACCGCCATCTACAATGCCTGAGAATGTTTTCTCTCCATCCAATGGCTGCAGACCAGATCTTCCACCGGTCGATTCTAAGTTCATGCGAATGGAGAGCACAGTATCGAATTATCCCCGGGAGTCATCCACTGTGACTCCTCCTTCAGAGCTCACACCGCTGCTCAGTTAAGCGCCGGTAAGGCACTTATCGCCTTGCCCGCATCCAATACCGAAATACAAGCCTCTCTGCAGCGCATGCGACCAGAACTTTCCGTTCTCATTCGCCAGATTTACAATCTTCGGCAGAACTTTAAACCTCCGCCGCTCGCCAGAACTTCCATCGGATCAGTTCTGAAAATACTCCACGATTCCAAGTGCCTTTACCGTCTAGAACTCTCTGAAAATTCCGAAAACTCTTACGCCGTCGACAGCAACTTCCCCTACTCGAACTTACTTGCCAGTGACACAGACCTCTTCTTAAACCGTCTCCACTTCGCTCTGCCTTACGTGCGCTACCTGGCCCTTCTCTACGACGACGTAGTAGGCATTGATTCCACTTTCGGCACTAGCTCAAAGTCGCTTCCCTGTTTCAGCACCACAATTGAGGACTGAAACTCCCACAGCCACGTCGTCTCCTCCAGTTTACTTAGTGGCGAGACAAAGGAATCCATTCCTGCCGCTCTGAAGTTCGCAATAGAATTCTTCGGCCTCGACCCACAAACCATAGTCGCCGATAAAGGCATGTCAGAGGCAAGCGTGGTTTCCGCACTTTTCCCCAACGCAGCCAAAATCCTCTACAGGTTCCACGTCGTGGACTACCTCCGTCGCATGGTATCCCACTACCTGCGAGGACAACCGGACGACCTTAAAAATGTCGCGGCCGCTCTCATAGACCGCATGGTCTACTGCTCCAAGATTCCTGAGTTCGAAGGCCTCATCCTCGAGCTGGAACGTCGCATACAGAACGTCCTATTAGTCCTATGCTTCGGCGCGCGCATCAAGCTCGGTTTAAAGACACGCACTCAAACCTCATCCAGTACCTCTGTGAAAAATGGCTCACTGACTCACGAAGAGACTCTTCCACAGCACGGCCTTATTCCTCACCAGCGGAAAATACACCAACATTGGCGTGGAGGGTTATGAGGGTTATCACTCCAAGCTAAAAAAAGAAGGTTGTTCCAGGGCCTCGTCAAGTTCATCATTCAAATACAGCTGTAAATCACGAGAAAGTTCCGAGACAACACAGGCCGCTCCGTCCTCGACGACAGAACAAACACCATCATCGCGCACTCAACGCTTACCTCCGTCGACAGCTGAGTGTCAGACTCCTCTGCCGCCGCTGCTCCTCCGCCTACATCTCCTCCCCGTTCTCTCACCTCCTCTTTCTTACCCGCCCACGAACAGTGGTCATGGCTCGGTACAAAGCTCGCAGGTCGCATTCTTAGCGAGATCTGCATCTCCGTTAATGCTTCAGGCGCGCCTATTGACTGCATTTCCTCGCAGACCCATAACCCCCTCCCAAAGCGTCTCCAGTGTCAGATATTAAGCCCTCCACACGGTCCACACAGTCACCACGCATTGGATCCACGACAGCCGACGCATTCCATCCGACATCACAGGCTTCGTGTGCACCTTACCATCTTGCCGCGCTTGGTCTTGACTGCCCTGCCGGCACATTCTCTCCGTTCTTTCTAACTTCCACTTCATCACCTACGCCGCTTACCCAGTCCAGGACAGCCCATTCTCCGGCCAACATATTCTCTCCCGATGAACGACAGCCGCCGTCTATCACTTGGCGTCTCGCACCATCACTACATCCAATAACGGCCTCGTATCCACGGCCGATTCCTCTGCAGGTAGACATCCCCATTCACCTCACACGCCGTCCTTACCAACTGCCCCTAGCATCTGCTCCCACATCGCCACGGATGTGGCCATCACTGCGAAAACACCAGACACCATGACACGTGCGGTTCTCGCACTCGTCAGCCCAGTCGCCTAAGAATTCGCCCATACCGTCACTGGTCACCAGCCACCTACACCAACTAAAACTAACCTATCCGTCAGGCTCGGTTCCTTCCTCGCATCCGAGAGCTACCCACGGCAATAACCGAAGACCGCTTTCCGAACTTTCCTGAATTCCGCATCCTCCACAGTCCTCCCCCGCCAGCACCGGCCCAGAACCCTACGCTGCAGTCCCCAGCTATCCCGGAAGCCATCACTGGAGCTTCCATCGGGCGCGGTAGTGAGCCCGGCCCAGTCCCTGTCCCCGTGAAAACGCGCAAGCGACGCCGCACCGACGCCACCCACGTCGCATTGAAAAAAGAGCGTTCCGAAGACCCCCAAAACACCTCTGGTCCTACATTACCTCTATCTGCAGACATGGCTTAAATAAATGGTTCAATTCCCACCTTCTAGCCACAACTTTACCCACAGCGCGCCTCATACACGCCTTGCACAACACCTACACAGCCGACTTCGCGTTCCTACGCCACAGCTCTCCGGTTTCACACTCCCGCCCACCTTCCACACTTCCCCCTGACTCATACCATTGCCCATATTCTCCCTTCCCACACCTCGTCCTTTCCTCCCACTCCCTGTTGTCTCACTCTCCTTCGCCGCCCGCCGCCCTCCGCCACCTACTCCTCCCATTCCCGTACCCAAACACTGCCATGGTATTTTCTCGCTGCCATCAACTTGCCCGCCTACCCCATCGCCACTACCTCCTCGCATTATTCTCCTCTTCCCGTCCAAGTTCGTTCTCCGCATGAAAAACTATCTTCAAGATCGCCACCAACGCCTTGAAAACTACTGCGATCCCCAAGCCTGATGAAATAGATGTTCTAGTTGTACGTCTACACCACTAACGCCATAAACTAGATCTCCGCCGGGCGATTCCCAGTTACGCTCGATGGCGTCGTCCATGACTGACGAAGAAAATACGCCGCTGTCGTGCTGTGCATATTCCGTGTCTAAACACCGATCTCGGCACTGCCGGGATGCCGCCACGAGGGCATAGTTTACCTTCTTGGATATAGCCTGCATTACTGCGGCCGACGCTGTGGAACGAAGCTGCGAGGTCGGCGTCTTCGCGAATGGCAGTACCTCAGTAGCACGCTCGTCGTACGCAACGATAATCTCCGTCACCATTCAGACAAGGGTCCTCTCGTAGATCTCAGGCGACGAAAAGAGAGCGAGGGCAGTATTCATCCCTTCAAATCTGAAAACGGACATATTCTTACTCCCGCCGCGACCAGAAGCCAGGTCCTGGGCCTCTGGGGCCTCTGCACCATCACAGGTGCCTGGCAGGGCTGTAAAGGCCATCTCATCAGAGGGAAGAGGCGGAGAGGGGGGTGGTGGGACCATGGCTGTGACGACTTGGGGAAATTGGATGCGAAGCGTCGGAAATACGAAGCCTTCGCTCGAGTTTCAACCACTTCAGACACACACAAGTGTCGGCTACGGTTTACGGCATTGCGTCGTGCGCGGGGGCACACCAAATAATTAGAGAGCGATTTAGTGCAGGGAATTCGGAAATTTTCGGGAGAGTGCCTGTATTATTCTGAGGAATGAAGTTTTTCAGTTCAATTATACTTCCAAGCGGCTGAGACGTTACTTAGAAGTAATCACTTGCGGCCGCATATATGCATTGTATACAATTAGAAATGGAAGCGCTACTTGGTTAACGTAGAAAATTTGATTGGCGAGAGACGTAGAAAAATCGATTGCGGAAAGCTTCTATCTTTCGATAAATGGCCATTTCCAGTTTTTGCTCCCACCCACCATAGCATGCTTCCCTTAAATGTCTGCCAAATTTGCATTATTCTCACGCCCATCGCTCTTTATATTCGTGCTTTGCGCCACCGTTATCGGACAACTGCCTCCTGCACCCAAACTTGAACATGAAAATGGTCTGTATTTTCGTCGGCTACCTTCCAAACCGTATAGATGCCTGAGATTATAAAGCTCCTTCTTCGGAAGTTTCATACTTCCATCACTACACCATTCAGTAAACAACTTGTTGGGTAAATCTTTCGATTCCCAACTGGTTGGTAGCTTCAGACAGCAACCTAAGCGTAAGCTTAGCCAGTTGTTAGTGACGCTCGATAGTTTTGTTTTGGGTGGGCACAATGTGCCGCTATTTTATAATTATATGTCTATTGTACTGCGCCGGAAGGAAGAGTGAGCT
>JAULCF010656028.1:0-10642 GCA_032361265.1 Devaleraea mollis | reverse complement strand
ACTTGGTGTTGTTCGTGCAGCTCAACAACATCCAGTTCTTTGGTGCGGAAGCGTTGGCAACACACCCGTCAAACAGTCGGCCGCTGGTCGCCGACTTCGGCGCACCACGTGGCGAGATTCGTGCCGCCGATGGCACCGTGCTCATTCCGCCGGGAACATCTGGTGAGAACGGCATCGCTCTCGGCGTCGGCGTGAATGCGCTGTACGGCCGCATCGATCCCGAAGCCATGGCGTGGCAGGTCATCGACGAGGCCGTGCGCAACGCGGTCATCGCCGGTGCCGATCCGAACGAGCTGTCGCTCCTCGACAACTTCGCTTGGGGTAACCCGACCGACCCTGAGACCCTCGGCGGTCTTGTGGCTGCATGTCAGGGTTGTCACGACGCAGCGATTGCGTTCAACGCGCCGTTCGTCAGTGGCAAGGACTCGCTGTACAACGTGTTCGTCCGTCCCGACGGCACGCCTGACCCGGTTGCTCCGACCCTCGTCATCACGGCGATGGGCATCGTGCGTGATCTCGATCGTGTGCCGCTCACCGGTGTGGTCGAAGCAGCCAACGACGTGTGGATGCTTGGCCCCATCGACGGAGCCCTTGGCGGCTCACACCTCGACGATGTGCTCGGCGCTGACCACGGGGGAGCGATGCCAGCCATCGATTCCGCATCGGTGGCACGCCATCACGCCATGGCCGGTGCGATCGCCGCTGGTCTTGTTCGCAGCGCTCACGATCTCAGCGAAGGTGGCCTCGCCGTTGCCGCTGCCGAGTGGGCGTTCGCTGGCCGGCTCGGTCTCGCTCTTGATGTCGAGCCCACCGCCGAAGTGCTCTTCGGCGAAGGCCCCGGCCGCTATCTCGTCGAAGTGGATCCCGAGAACGAAGTGGCCTTTGCCGCCGCAGTTCCTGAAGCAGTGAAGGTCGGTGTGGTTCTGGCTGACCCGATCGTCGTGCTCGGCGACATCGAAGTCAGCCTCGATCAGATCGGCATGGCTTGGCGCGATGGCGTTGTGCCCGGCCAAACCAACAACGATGAGGTGTCGGCATGAGCAACCAACCGAAGGTCCTTATTCCGGTAGCGCTCGGCACGAACCGAGACGGCGACCTGGCTCGTGCATTCGAGCTTGCTGGCGCCAAGGCCGAGTGCGTACCGCTCACGGCCCTGCGGTCGGGCGAGCGTCAGCTGTCCGCTTATCAGTTGCTCGCCATTCCCGGCGGGTTCTCCTACGGCGACGCGCTGGGTGCGGGCCGTTTGTTCGGTCAAGACCTTGCCGGTTGGTTCGGCGACCAGCTCCGGGAAGCCGCTGATGGCGGTATGCCGATGTTCGGTGTGTGCAACGGCTTCCAGGCGTTGGTCCGTGCCGGCCTCTTGCCCGGCGGCGACCAAGCAGGTGTGCTGACCGACAACGACTCCGGCCGCTTCGAGTGTCGTTGGGTCGAGCTCGAGCCCACCGGCGCAAGCATCTGGACGGCCGGTCTGCCCGGCCCGATCCGCTGCCCCGTGGCCCACGGTGAAGGCCGCTATGTCGCTCAAGACCTCGACGCCGTGAGCAATCAGATCGCCTTCCGATACCTCGGTGATGCCGAGGGTGACGCCGGATACCCGGCCAACCCGAACGGCTCGCTCGGTGATGTCGCCGGCGTCTGCGACCCAACCGGTCGCATCCTCGGCCTCATGCCGCACCCGGAGAACCACGTGCTCATGCGTCAGGACCCGCTGCGAGGCCGCAACCCCAGCGGTCTCTGCCTGCCGCTCTTCGAAGCAGGCGTGGCCGCAGCTGCCGTCTGATCTCACGGCCTGTGACGTGAATTCCCACCCGGCTGGGAATTCACGTCACAGGTTTGGATCGTCATGCGTGCAGACAGAGGAGGCACGCAATGAGCGAGATCGAGAATCGAGGATTGACCGAAGGTCGTGAGGCGACAGCCGAACCAGTCTTACAGCCGAACCGGTGTTACGGCAGATGGGCGATGCACTCAACGAGGAGGGCGAAGAAGCGCTCGTGGTCGAGGTCGCGGATGACCAAGCAGTTGTGTGGTCGATCGGTGCCTTGCCACCAATCAACGACCGTGGCCCCCATCGTGAGTGGTGAGGTCAGCTCAACCTCGACGTTGCACTCGCGGCCGGAGAAGATCTCGGGCTCGAGCAGGTAAGCGATCACCGTGGGATCGTGCAGCGGGCCGCCCTTCTGGCCGTAGCGCTCGATGTCGAAGCGCTCGAAGAAGCCAAGCATTCCGGCGGTCACGTCGCCGGCAGCTGATCCCAGATCGGCAAAGGCGGCGATGCGCTCGGGCGACGTGATGGCCTTGTGAGTGACGTCGAGCGGCATCATCACCAAACGCACGCCGCTGGCGAACACGGCGGCGGCAGCGGTCGGATCGACGTAGATGTTGAACTCCGCCGCTGGCGTGATGTTGCCGCCCTCGAAGTGTCCTCCGCCCATCAGCACGATTTCCTTGATGCGGCCGGTCAGGTCTGGCCGCCGGGTGACGAGGTCGCCGATGTTGGTGAGCGGGCCGAGTGGGCACAGGGTGATGCCAGGGCCCGCTGGGTCGAGCGCTTCGAGGGTTTCGATCAAGAAGTCGACTGCGTGCTGCTCTTGCACCGCAGTGGCGGGATCCGGCCGGTTGGCGCCGTCGAGACCACTCTTGCCGTGGACGTTCTCTGCGGTGACGAGCGGCCGGTCAGCGGGGCCAGAGTGACCGGCGTACACCGGCACGTCCGTGCGTTCGGCGACCTCCACCAGAATCAACGCGTTCTTCGTCGTGAGGTCCAGCGGCACATTGCCCCCGACCGTGGTGATCGCGACGACATCGAGTGCAGGCGAACCAAGGGCAGCGAGGATGGCGACGGCGTCGTCTTGGCCTGGGTCGGTGTCGATGATGATGGGCAATGGAGACATCCAGGAAAGGTACTCGGCAACCCCTGTCTCATTCGCTTTCTCGCCCTGCCGAGACTCCTGAGATGCCACTCGAAGAGTTCGACAATGCATGGGTTGCGGAACTCTTGTTCACTGTCGACGCTCACACGGGTGTGATCATCGATGCTGCTGGCGAAGTGGAGACCAGCCTCGGACTGCCACCGGCTGATCTCGTGGGCTTTCAACTGCTGTCCGCGATTCATCGCGATGATGTTGCCTCAGCTCAGGAGGCGTTCGATCGAACGGTCGCTGAGGGCCGCGCCACGTGGGAGGGCCGCGTCCTCCGCACCGATGGCAACTTCACTGAGTACGGGTGGGAAGGCCGACTGGGGCAGGACGGTCGAACGATCTACGCCCGCAGCCGTGACGTCGCCGCAGCGCGCAAAATCGCTGCTGACCTTCACGTCTATGAACGCCTCGCCGACCTGACTCCCGACATCTTCGTTGTCTCCAACGCCACGGGGCGCATTGTCAAAGCAAATGCGTCGGTCGCAGAACTGCACGGCGGCAAGCCCGAGGACTACGTCGGGACGTTCTTGTCCGACTTCGTGACCGAGGAAGGTCAACGCGTCATCGCAGGTTTCCCGGAGCGCCTCATGAACGGCGAGTCGCTCATCAACTTCCAGATTCCGGGAATTCGAGGCGACGGCTCGCTCGCCACGATCGAGGGAACTGCAACCTTCGATGAGGCGACCGAACGGTGGTACGTCGTCGAACGAGATGTAACGGAGCGGGTCGAACGCGAACAGGAACTCGAGATCACGCAGCGGTTCTTCGACCTGTCGGCGAGCCAGCTCGTTTTGGTCGACAGCAACGACCGTGTGGTGCGAGCCAACCGATCGTTCCTTGATGTGACTGAGTGGCAGCTGAGTGAGGTCGAGGGACTCGACATCATCTCTGCCCTTCGAGTCGTCGGTGGCGCAGATGTCCGATCCCGGCTGGCCCAGGCTCGGAAGGGCGAAGCAACCGAAGTCCAAGAGGTCCGAGTCCGAGTTGGTGGATCGCAACGCACGTTCGAGATCGAGCTGTCGGCCCCCGCCGCAGGCGGAACCGTCTATCTGAGTTGCCGAGACGTGACCGAAGAACGGTCGCTGCGAGCCGAGCTCTTGCTTCGGGCCTCACGCGATTCGCTCACCGGCTTGGCCAACCGTCCGGCGCTCCTCGAGGCAATCAACGAAGACCTCGCTGGCGACGACTTCGTCGCCGTTCTGATGCTCGACCTCGACGGTTTCAAGAAGATCAACGACACCCTCGGTCACGCTGCAGGCGATGAGCTCCTCGTGCGGATCGCTGAGCGACTCGAGCAACGAACTCGAGGATGCGACGTCGTCGCCCGGATGGGTGGCGACGAGTTCACGATCTTGCTGCGAGGCATTCCAGACACCGCCACCATTGGCCTTGTGGGTGAGAAGATCAGACGGGCATTCCACGAGTCGTTCGACGTTGACGGCAGACCAGTCGACATCTTCGCTTCCATCGGCGCAGCCGGTGGTCACCGCAGCTCCCACTCGGCAGAGCTGCTGCTGCTGGAAGCGGACCTCGCCGCCTACTCGGCAAAGCACGCCGGTTCTGACGAGTGCCGGGTGTTCGACAGCGAGCTGCGCGATGCAGCCGACTTCGCCTCTGCGGTCGAGGTGCACCTTCGGCGAGTACTGTCAGCGCCCGACTTCGATCTCGATGTCGTTGAGTTGAAGGACCGGGATGGCGAGCGGATCGGCCTCGGAATCATTGCTCCAGCGGTGTCGATCTCTGGCAAGCGCCGCTGGAACAGCTCGTCTCTTCGGATCGCGAAGAACCTGGGGCTCCTGGGTTCGATCTCGGCTCGCTTGACCGAGGAAGCGGTTCGGCGACTCGCACCCTGGCTGAAGGAGCACCCCGACAGCTACCTGGAGATGGTCTACAACGTCTCAGAGGTCGAGATCGCCGGGTTCGAGTCGATGGTCATCGACCTTCTCGCTGCCCATGGCGTCGACCCGGCGCAGTTCGTCGTTGGTCTTTCAGACCACGGCGAGATCGACGCCCGTGCCATTGATCCGGAGTGCATTGATGCGCTTCGTGCGGTCGGAGTTCGAGTGGCGTTGTCGGACAGCTTCGCCGATGCGCAGACGCTGTCGGTCATTGCCAGCGTCGGCCTGGACCGAATTGATATCGATGCAGCGCACGTCGCTGCGACAGCCGATGAATCGATTGATCGAGCCATCGCCAACACCGTGCTGGACATCGCCGATCGTCTCGGCATCGTCGTGATGGTCGATGCGAGCTTCACCCCAGATCTCGTCGACGTCGAAGCGGTCTTCGGCGGGTGTACCCCCATGGGTGTGCGGTCCGAGACTCCGATACCAATCGAGGACTTCCTGAGTGCCGAGGTCGTGCCTGCACCGCAGTATGAGACTGCGCCACTGGACGACCGGGCTGGCGAGGCAATCGACGTGTCCTGAGCCCGTGCCCACGGGCTGCGGCCTGGAGTGTGGGAAGATCAGCCGATGTCGATGGACGACGTACTGGCAGATCTCGAACCGTTGTTGATGCGGCGTCGCGTCATCCTGATCGGTGAGCCACAAGGAACCAACGAGTTCCCTGCGCTCGTGTCTGCGATGGTCGACCAACTGGTGGCATCCGGTACGTCGGTGATCGTCGGCCTCGAAGTGCCCATGACCGAAGAAGTCGAGCTCGGAGCCAAGGGATCGTTCTGGAGCCGTAGCGCCGAGTTCCAAGACGGACGCTCCAGCCAGGCCATGGCTGATCTGGTCGACGAGTTGGCGCAGCGTCGACGCGACGGCGATCCCGTCGAAGCGGTGGCGATGGACGGTCCGTGGGTCGCCCCCGGTTCGAAGGTTCCGCTCGAGTACCTCGACCTGCTGGAGCAGTCTCGCGACGAGCTGATGGCGTCGAACCTGCTCCAAGTCATGGACCGCACGCCTCGGGCCTGCACGATCGTGCTAGCCGGAAGCATGCACACCTCGACAAGTGGGTCGGCCTGGCGAACGCTCGGGTCGATTCTTCTGCCGTGGTTCCCGATTCTCGTCGGGCTCATGGGTCAGCTGACTGGTGGCGAGCGTTGGGTTCTGCCTGGCACCGGAGAACCAGGAAGCGCCCACGACGTACCGACGCTCGACCTTCCCGCTGGCGCGTTGTGGGCCGACGAGCCCGGTGCCGACGGCCACCACGGCTATGTGAACCTCGGTGCGGTGACGGCGTCACCTCCCGCAGCGGTTTGAAGCTGTCGCCTCGATGAGTGCCGAGCCGTAGTCTCGTCGGGTGCCTGCTCCTTGGACCGCCGCCGCTGATCGCTACGCCTCTCGCTCGGAGGAGTGGTTCCGGAACTGCGGTTCGGCCGGCATGCCGTTACCTGCGATCTCGCTTGGGATGTGGCACAACTTCGGTGCCCCTGGCACCGACAGCGGCCGGCGCAACGAAGCCGCCCTGCACACCAATGCCACATCGATGATGCAGGCAGCGTTCGATCGCGGCGTGACCCACTTCGACTTGGCCAACAACTACGGACCGCCCCCCGGCTCGGCCGAAGAGCGGGTCGGGCAGATTCTCCGAGAGCACTTCAGTACGCATCGTGACGAGCTGGTGATCTCGACGAAGGCTGGCTATCAGATGTTCGACGGTCCCTACCAGGACGGGGGAAGCCGGAAGTACCTGCTCGATTCCAGCGCAGCGTCACTGCGCAGGCTCGGCCTCGACCACGTCGACATCTTCTATCACCATCGCCCCGACCCCACCGTGGCTCTCGAGGAGACGATGGGAGCGCTCGATCACCTCGTGCGGGTCGGCGACGCTCGCTACGTCGGTCTGTCCAACTACTCCGCTGACCAGCTCACCGCAGCGCTCGAGGTCTGCGATCGCGAGGGCTTCGCCCGTCCGATCATCCACCAGTGCCCGTACAGCGCCCTTGACCGAGCGTTCGGCAGTGGCGCCCTGCCCGTCGGGGCGGACGCTGGTCTGGGCGCCATCGTCTTCAGCCCGTTGGCGCAGGGTCTACTGACAGACAAGTACATCGACGCGATCCCCGATGAGTCGAGAGCGTCGACCGAGTCGGTCTTCCTTGGAGCGAGCCGAATCACGCCGGAACTGCAGGCAGCGCTGCGGTCGGTTCGCTCCATCGCCCAGGGGCGGAGCCAAAGCGTCGCGCAGTTGGCACTGAGCTGGGTGTTGGCCGATGACCGCATCTCATCGGCGCTGATCGGAGCGAGCAGAGTCGAGCAGGTTGAGCAGTGTTGCGACGTGTTGGATGCGGCACCGTTGTCGCTCGACGAACGAGACGCCATCACCGAGGTCTTCGCCAACGCCCCAGGGCAGTGAGCCGCTTGGTCTGGTCGCTCGTGGCAACACTGCTGTTCGCTGGGCTGCTGGCGAGTTGCGGCTCGAGCGAGGTCGAAGCGATGCCGGCCACCGACGAGACCGTGGCGCAGGCGTGCCAGACCACCAAGGACCTCCACAACAAGATCATCGACGTGGCGAACGCTGCTGCCGTCGCAGAAGTCGACGCTTCCGAAGCGGAGCGAGCGGTCATTCTTGCTGATGGGTTCGACGCCATGATCGACGTCGCCGAGAGCGGGACGCTGGCCGTCGGTCCGGGCGGTCTCGTTGACGGGTTGGTTGAGCGTCGAGCTGTTGTGGTCGCCGATGGGCGGATCGCCGCCGCTGCCTTTCGGGAGGAATGGGTCAGCGTCAGCAGCGATGATCGCGGCAGCGCCGTGTCGCAGCTTTTCGTCTGGGGCGAGAAGCTCATGTCGGAAACCGAACCCCGTCTGGGCATCGACGCCGACGACCAGTTGATTGCGTTGGTGCGCAATGAGCCGGCTTGTCGGAACGTGATCCAGCTGCCCTGACGCTGTGCTCGTTGGCGGTCGGTGCCGTGGCTGAGCGAAGGCCGACTGCACGCCAGTAACATCCCGCCAGTGAGTGACTCCTCATCTCGTCCGGCTCGTGTTGCCATCATCATGGGAAGCCAGTCCGACTGGTCGACCATGGAGCACGCAGCGTCCACGCTCGACCAGCTCGGGATCGACCACGTCGACCGGATCGTGTCTGCTCACCGAACCCCTGATCGCATGGTCGAGTTCGCTCGATCGGCGAAGGACAGCGGCGTGCAGGTCATCATCGCCGGTGCTGGTGGTTCGGCTCACCTGCCCGGCATGGTCGCCGCAATGACCACGCTGCCGGTGTTCGGTGTGCCCGTGCAGTCAAAGGCCCTCTCCGGCCAGGACAGCCTGCTGTCGATCGTGCAGATGCCCGCCGGGATTCCCGTCGGCACGTTGGCCATCGGCAACGCCGGAGCGACCAACGCAGCGCTCCTTGCTGCCGCAGTGCTCGCTCTACACGACGACGACGTCAACGCAGCCCTTGTTGCGTATCGGGAGGCCCGGACCGCTGCGGTGGCCGAGGCCCCGAGCAGCGAAGGCTGAATCATGGCGCCGCTCCCGACAGGCTCGACGATCGGCATTCTCGGCGGCGGACAACTCGCCCGCATGCTGGCCATGGCCGCAGCTCGCCTCGGCTACCACACGGTGGTGCTCGACCCCGCCGATCCGTGCCCGGCGGCGCAGGTGTGCGACCGACAGATCGTTGGTGCCTATGACGACCCAGCAGCGCTCGACGAACTCGCCGCTGCCACGTCGGTGGTCACCTACGAGTTCGAGAACGTGCCAGCAGCCGCGGCTCGTCGATTGAGCGAGCGAATTGCACTGCACCCGAACGAACGAGCCTTGGCCACGTCGCAGGACCGGCTTGACGAGAAGCGATTCCTGCAGTCGGTGGGCATCGCAACAGCCCCGTTCTACGCGGTTGATGACCTCGCCAGCGTGAATGCAGCGGTCGACGCCCTCGGGGGAGAGGCGATCATTAAGACTCGCCGCTTCGGTTACGACGGCAAGGGTCAACGACGCCTGGCCGGCCCCGCCACGGCAGAACAACTGGAGGCGCTCGGGTCTGATGCCCTCATCGCCGAGGGCATCGTGCCGTTCGACGCCGAGATCAGCGTCATTGCTGCTCGCTCGATCGACGGCGACGTGCGCTGCTTCGAGCCCGCTCGCAACACCCACGCCGATGGCATTCTCGTGCGCTCCGAGGTCCCGTCTGGGCTCGGAACTGAGGTCTCCGCGCTTGCGCAGCAGCACGCCACGACCCTCATCACCGAACTCGACTACGTCGGCGTGCTGGGGCTCGAGCTTTTCGTGCTGGCCGACGGATCGATGGTGGCCAACGAATACGCCCCTCGGGTGCACAACTCCGGTCACTGGACCGAGCTTGCGTGTTCGGTCGATCAGTTCGAGCAGCACATCCGGGCCGTTGCCGGCTTGCCGTTGGGCGACCCAGCATCGGCGCCATGTGAGATGGTCAATCTGATCGGTGACGACGTCGACCGCGTGCCGGATTTGCTTGCTGATGGAGCCTGGCGCGTGCACATGTATGGCAAGGCTGAGGTTCGGCCAGGCCGCAAGATGGGCCATGCCACGCGACTGGATGCAGGTGCGGATGCAAACCGCTAGCTTGACTTCCTGTGGAATCCGAGCGGCAGGGGCGCCGCTTCGGACTGGGACAGCCACACTGGATCGCGACACTACGCCAGGGGCAGAAGAAGCTCGGTAACGAGCTCGGGGAGAAGTTCGTTGCAAGCTGCACCGGCTAACACGTTGTCTACGGTCACGCTCGATCTTCCGGGCCACGTAGCGGGCAAGGTCCGTGAGACCTGGCCGCTGCCGAACGACCGACGGCTGCTGATCACCACCGATCGTCTCAGCGCGTTCGACCGCATCATCGGCTTGGTTCCCCACAAGGGCCAGGTGCTGAACCAATTGGCCGCTTGGTGGTTCGAGCAGGTCGCTGACCTCGTCCCCAGCCACGTCGTGTCGATGCCGGATCCCAATGCGTTGATCGCTGTGGACGCCACTCCGTTGCCCGTCGAAGTCGTCGTGCGAGCCCGTCTCACCGGCAGCACCTCGACCGCTGTGTTGCCCCGCTACCTCGCTGGCGAGCGCACGATGTACGGCCACGAGTTCCCCGACGGACTCACGCCGCACGGCCCGCTACCCAAGCCGATCATCACCCCGACGACCAAGGCGCTCGCTGGGCTCCACGACGAGCCCACCACATCCGAGGCTGTTGTCGCCGATGGCCTGGTCGAGGCGTCGCTGTGGGCCGAGGTGCAACAGGTTGCACTGGCCATCTTCGAACGTGGCCAGACCATCGCAGCAAACGCAGGCTTTGTCCTGGCCGACACCAAGTACGAGTTCGGCCTGAACCCGGATGGACAGCTCATCATCATCGATGAGATGCACACCCCGGACTCCTCCCGTTACTGGGACGCATCGACGCTCGACGCCCGACTGGCTGAGGGAAGCGCTCCCGACGGTTACGACAAAGAGCCGGTCCGGTTGGCGCTGAAGGCTGTTGGCTACTCCGGTGAGGGCGATGTGCCCGACCTCGGCGAACAGGTCTGGCTCGATACCTCGGCTCGATACGTCGAGCTGTTCGAACGCCTCACCGGCACCGAATTCGAGCCGGCGGAACATCCGGCGCAAGAGCGCATCGAAGCCAACCTTCAAGAGTTCTTGTCGTGAACGTCATGACCAAGGAATGGGAATCCCACATGAGCGAGGTTCTGAGATGAACATGGACGCGATTGGTGAGCTCGACATTCCCAAGGAGGAGTGCGGCGTGATGGCTGTCTCCGTTCCTGGTGATGACGCGGCACGCGCTGCATTCTTCGGGCTCTCCGC
>JAULCF010655917.1:0-10655 GCA_032361265.1 Devaleraea mollis | reverse complement strand
AGTGCAAGGAGTAGCACATCAGAATATGGCCGCATTGTACGGAGTTCCACGCACCTTAGCGAAGCTCTAGTATATTAATATTATTATCTCGTGCATGTCTGTCTCATCATGAGCGGCATGATGCCGACTAGGAATAGAAACGTGACCCTTCGATATGGGCAACTGCTGGAGACGATTCCTACCTCCCCTAGGGGATCGGGTCGGATGGAGCTCTATCTTGTTTTTTCTTTGGAAAAGGGGAGCGTGACCAACGTTCACGTGCGCTCAATTCGGGTGAACTGTGAAGTTGGAGTACCACTCGTGAAGTTGGAGATTTCTGGCCGTTGTCAGAGTGGCAAAAAAGTACAGTAGTGTGACGTCAGACAGTCTCAGTCAGGCAAAGTCAAATTTGAAGAACTTCTTGAGAACGTCATACTGTATCTGGCACTCAAGTGAGCGTCACTCACGTTTAACTTCTCATGAGAACATGCATGTGATCGAGCACTCATCACCGCCAGTCACTTTTTACTTAAAGTGCATGTTCGCATGAGAAAATAAACGTTTTTTTTTGCTATATAGCAAACCAAGCTGTGTCTTTCCGAGGAAAAGGCGGTGCCAGTAGACGCTCTTAACGTTCGACAATACCATGACTAGCCAAAAAACTCTTCTCGCATTTTCGTGCAGATGGAGACGTCTCTGGTTAACAAAAACCACCACGCAACCAGTCAATGTTACACGGACGCTCGGCAAAAACCCAAAATTGTTCCATGTTTGAATACCACTTCGGCATTGTACAATGGGTTAACTATTAGACCAACGAAGTCTATACGAGAAGACCTCGGTGATTTAGTAGTTAACCCATAAAGTGCCCGCTGCTTAACATTTTTTTATGATTCTTTTGCAGTGCATCAGTTTTTTTTGCAAGAATCACACTTTACGGAATCTTTATCCGGGAGGCGCCTCTCTGTCCATAGACAGAGGGGCACCCAAAAAAATGCCGTGCGACTTTGCTTTCTTATGCTTTGGAGACATAATTTTTTCTTTCAAATAGAAGCGTAAGTCGTACGGCTCTACCCTTGGACATAATTGAGTTGCAAGGTGGAGATATAAATATCGATATGCATGATCGTGCCTTCGATCCGAAAGAGATCGCAAAAAGGCTTAGCTTGACTAAGGCTCTGTCAAAAAAAATGCAAAGTAGAAAGTTTGCACTCCGTTCTTTAGCTGAAAGAAAATAAATATTTAAAGGATAGGAAAAAATCTTCTTTCATTTGAGGTAGTTTAGTAATAGAACGAACGGCTTAGTTCCCTTGTTGCACTGCAGCACTGCAGTGTAATAAGACGGATTTAGGCTGCTTGCACCCCAGGCAATATATGGCAAAGTACTTGCAAGAGTTAGTACCCGAAAACAAAACGACGCTTGAGTAAAAGGTGAGCACATAAAACTCTATGGCCGCACTCCATTTTTGCCTAATGCTTACTGTATTTTAGAATACATTCGTGCAGTTTTGGGCGCTCATTTAGTTCTTGTAACTTTGGCTCTGTCCGAGCCCACCTTTTACAACGCTTTGCAATGATCACGTTGAGGCCAAAACAAGAGGCAGTGAACACAAATGTATTGTTTCATATATATTTTTAAAAATTTAAAATTAGCATCAAAATGCACCATCAGAAAGGTACTGCAGCATTATGTACTATGGCGCCATGCGCGTGCTGCGAACTTTCATGCGGCCCGTCGCCTCGCAGAGCGTTCTTCTGGGCGTTCTAGAGATCGCGACCGTTTCGTTGAAACAGTCTAATGACGAGAAGGACGTGCACGTTTTCGACGACGGCCCTCATCCGATGAAAGTGAGTCAGCCTCGGAAATGTCTGCAATTTCTTCATCATTCGAACCACCCGAGTCCGACTCTGAGAAGTCATCGCGCTGTCTCTTGAAAGCTCTCGTATGATCATGAAAATATTGCATGCCATTGAAAATAAACGACACGCTGTGAAATGACGCAAGCTCTCCCAGAACTTCTAATCTCGTCGGGACTCGATCGCGAAGTCCGCGACAGTTAGAGACACTAGTCATTTCAGCAGGACTTTGCTTCACGGTGCTCTGTACACCGGGTGAAGACGGAATTGGGGCGATAGAAGGAGTCCTTGTTTTCTTCTCTGCCAGACGCTTAGAGATGCGCACCGGGGTAAAAGGGAGCAAACCCGAGGTGCATATTTCGGCAGATGATCCACCAATAGCTATGTTGGTATCTGCCGCAGCGGTCGACGGCGCAAGCGAGGGTGGTGATACTGCAGAGTGAAGAGGCGAGGAAGATCCCTCGAGTTCTTGGTAGCTTCTTGATCGAGAAAGATTCGGAGCCCCATGGATTTCGCCGGAAGCCTTTTCCGTCTCCTTCGACTTATTCGTCGCAAGCCGCAATGAGCTTCGCGGCGTCGTGAGCGGGGAGAGGCCCGAAGTCAATCGAGCATGTGCGCCACCCAGAGAAGAATTGAGGGCAGGTTGCGCAGCCGAAGACATCGACGTCGAATCGGATACGAATTCGATCGGGGTCAGAGAAGTATTTGTATCAACCGCACTGAGGTGAGGTTTAGGAGGGGACGGCGACGCCGCGTGGCACTCATCGAATCGCTTGATGACAACGGGCGCTAGCGCGGTATTGGAAGCAGTGCGCTCGGTTTTAAAGTGCTCGTAGACGGGATCCCTTGACGCCTCATTTGAGGCTAGCGCATCCTGGTTCGTGTTGCTAGGAAGCTGTTCAGATGGGACGGCTTTTGCGCTCGGGCCGCCCACACGGCGGGGAGATTCTTGTGTCATGATGGGGTGATCGAAAATAGAAACTACAGTGGCGACAGCTCGAGAAGCAAAGAGATCTAGAAATGCACCGACACGAAAGGCGACGAGTGAGGGCTGGTAATGCTTTTGAATCGTCTTGAAGTAGAGAAGTTCTGAGCTTTATAGCGACATGAATAGACATAAGCACAGGCGGTCTGATTTTATGGGCTCGGATGTAATTCAAATTATGTAACAGAGTAAAACAGTAGGTGCATTAATTGCAGTCTCTCTTAGCGATGAATGTACACAGAAGAGGGAGGGAGAGAGAAGAATCTTTCCTTACCCTTTGCGCTTGTGTTTACATCATCCAATTTCGTCTCGCTCGGAAAATACGAGAAAATAGGGTGCATCTGCGCTTAGGCCAACTCTGACGCGGTCCCTGTAGCTATTATTAAGTGCTGAAGAGTGTGAAGGGGGTGGGACCGATTCCATCCGCTCTCTAAGCACTTTGTTGGTATTTTTCTCTTTAGTAAAAGCACTGCATTTTTTAGCCACAAGGGTTTTTAAAACCCATGATATTAGAAAAATGCAGTGCTTTGATTTACAGTATATGAGAGCGCGGATGACGTCATGGCTCACTATGGTCAAGTGAATCACCCGGTGATGATCTTGGCCATGGCCATGGCCAAAGTGTTCGCCAAAATTTATTGAAAGAAAAGCAGCTTGAATATGGCGCTTACCATGACCGCGAAGCGAACACTTCTGGAAAGCTTTCGATCAACTTATGCTGAGGCAAGCGCTTGTCAAGATCTGGGCGAGTCGGTTTACTCAATTCGCCATAAGAACCTTCACGCACACACACAACTGTATTCGAGAAGATGTTGTGCTGTCACATGCCTTATTAGTGTAGTGTAGTGTACAGTAATAGTAGCATACATCTAACACCCGGTGTGTGCCAGGGGTGCACTCCCCCAGGAGCCTAAATGTAGTCAGTTTTCGCGCAAACGCACCTTGCAGTCACACTACTGTATGTGCGTGCACTGGGGAGGGAGCTTATTCCAGTTGAGCTCACCAGATCTGAATTTGAGATTTTAGTTTACAGCGTTACAGTAAACTTGGCACGTACGTACCTTCACCAGCAGTGCACTCTGTACTTTCTTATATGCTGCTCACTTTTGTTGCCGAGCGATGAATTTAACTTACTTATTATTACCATACTTCTGTTACACCCTGGAACTTGAACTTGGACTAAACATACAGCGCTTCGTGAGACAGCAAGCACTTCTGAGTGTTCATCACACTTTTTGGACCTGCCCAGTCGACCGAGATTCTTGTTCTTAGATCAAGGTTAACGGTAACTTTCCATTCTCGGCAACCGTGCGTGGACGGATGTACCGCTTGCCAGAGATAGACAATGATGAACCTGTTGTTATCGAGCTGCGTTTGGAGGAGCCGTGGACTAAGACCCTTACTGACAACGCGCTCATGGGCAGTACGTTTCCGCAACTGGTCCGAATACTGTGGCCAAATCGAGCGGAGATAGACTACACCATTTTCGGGGCGCGACTAGCCTTCCTCTTCCTCATTTCCATCCTTAACTCCATTTTTGCCCTCTTCGATACTCTGCTGTATTCGCGAGCCATCGCGCGCACACCACTCGCCGAGCGGCCAATTATAATTATTGGCCACCCACGCTCGGGGACAACACTTTTACAGAACCTGCTCGCCCTCGACGACCAATTCGTCACGCCGAACACGTTCCAAGCCGGCTGGGCCTCGTCTTTCCTCACCATGGAGCGCTTCGCCTCGTTCTGGCCGCTTTCGAGCGTCTTGTCTCTCACGCGACCCATGGACGGGCTCCCTCTCTCTTGGTCGACGCCTTGCGAGGACGAGGTGGCGACGAACGTACTCTGCGGCGGGGTGAGCCCTTACATGGCAACTCATTTTTTGCGGAACTGGGAGAAGTACCTTCCATACGTCTCCTTTTTTGAGCCTGTCTCCCGCGAAGCCTTCCCGCGATGGCGGGAGGCCTTTCTCTACTTCTGCCGCAAATTGTGTTACCTGTGCCCTGGTCGCCGACTGCTCCTCAAATCACCCTGCCACACTGGCCGCATATGGCTTCTCAACGCCCTTTTCAAAAACACAGCCCAGTTTATTTTTGTTCACCGCGACCCTCACGAAATATTCCAGTCCTCACACGCAGCGCTTGTGGACAAATATATCCGTCCATGCGCGGCGCTGCAAACGTTTACCGACGCGGATGCGCAGAGCTATATACTTGGCCAGGGTCGCACCCTGCACGCCGCGTTCATGGCTGATGCGGCCACACTACCGCGAGGGCGGATGATACGCGTAGCATTTTCTGATCTTGTGAAGGATCAGATGGGGACTATGGAGGATGTGTACAAGCAGCTCGGGATGAGTGCCGAAGCGTTCGAGCGGGTGCGAGGGAAGTTCGCTAAGCACGCGTGTCTGACGCGGGACTTTCAACAGAACAAGTTCTCGGCGCCGACGTCGGAAGCTCGAGGTGTGGTAGAGCGGCAGTGGGGAGACATGTTCCGCGAGTTTGGATACGAGAAAACGGTGCGCGAGAAAACGGTGCACGCGAAGATGGCGGAGGAATGCAAATAGATAAATTTAAAATTAGAACTTTTCGTTCAAGCGAGAGCTGACATTTCGCAATCTGTTGTAAACCTTGCCCGGCGCAGCACCAAGCACCAAGCTTCCGATGGCGTGGCGAGCTAATCTAGTATTTTCGTAGGAGCCTAGGATGGAGATTTTGGTGTCGGCGATGACGATGCGCGTCTTGGTAGAATTTTCTAAGCGTGGCGAATAAAGAAAGAAAGGAAACAAACGCAAGTTAGAACACGAACCACATCGGAACCGCAGCAAACCAGTAGCAAGATCCTCGCCACATACCGATGGTATACTTTGTCTTTCCGCCGCTTCCCGCAAGCCGCCCAATCGCACGCGCAACATGGTCTCCCTTGAGAGTCTGGCGAATATCGTTCACACAAAACGTCTCGAGGTAGAGGTCGTCGAGCCTGACGAGAGCGATGGCGTCGCGAATAGCAAATCCGAGCATAAAGGCTTTGATGAAATCAGCGCCCTTTTGCAGAGCACCAGTGTCTGTCGTCTGGGGACCGTTCTTGAGCTCGACGGCCTTCGCTTTGAGGTTCATGCGAATGTTGAGTTTGAGCTGCGAAACGACGGGTTCGTACAGCTCCATCCACTGCGTCTTCAGGGGCGTCATGCGGTTCGGCGGGACTTGGACGCGCCGGTATTGCGACTTGAGGCCGAGGTCTGAGCCAGCGGGGCGCAGGGCGGGGAAAGAGGGCTTTGCTGGCAGTTTCTTCGCGGGCGCAGTCGGAGGATTGGCGCCCGCCGCAGCGCCAGAGGCGGCCGCCGCTACGACATCTGCAACGCTCACTTTCCGCGTCGTCATGACTGGAGAAACGGCGTTAGGGACGAACAGGCTGGGCCGGATCAGATGCAAATGGGAAGACTGGCACGCGCCGGGAGTAACAGCGTGTGGCGCTGCCCTGTCAACGGCGATGACGGCGTCCGATGGGCCGTGATATCACGTCCCCAGTACCGTACGGTACTTTCCGTCTCTTTATTTTTTTCACGCATGGAGGAAATATATTAAATCACTTGTTCGTGAACTTCAGATGTGATCTAAAGGGCAATTTCACTGTGATTAGTTCCGTCGTCGTCCTCAGTCGCCACGCACCAGCCCTCCCTCCATCAGTATTTAACCGTCGTGGGCGACGCCCATCGTCCCTTTCCATAGCCAGGTCGACATCAACGCGGAACACTCAGCATGCCCGCCCACACTTCGTTTCCGCTGGACTACTGTCAGGTTGGGAAAACCAAGGCCTGTCCTTCTCCGTCCATAATGGTGCAGGATATGCTTTGCTTCCTCTCTGTCTCGGTTTTTTCAACTCCCACCACCGTCCTGTTGTGTCTTTCCATCCTTCAAAGCGTTCGATTTAGATTAGATTTGTAGTGTTTTAGTGCTGGACTGTTAGCTTGCGCATGAGGAATTGTGTGAATTGGAATTACCGTCGGATTCGCGGCCGCCTACGGGCGGCTCCGCTGCCGACAAAATGCACGCTTCTGAAGCAATTAGCCTAATCTTTACTGTAGGTAGGCAGGACCAACTCTTTGCGTCTGCTTGTTAGTGTAGCTGGCAGCCCAAACGAGCACACGAGCTGGAGCTTGAATCCTTCTCTCAGCCGTCCTCTTTGTCTCTAGAATTAGTAGTTCCACAGTAGATCTTAACTCGACCTTAACCTCGGTCAGTTCTTCGAAGGCTCTCTCTGGCAGTTGTAGTTGTTGGAGAGGGAGAGCGAAAGTCCTCCCTGAAAACGACAGACCTTACTTCCCCGTCTGTTTCCAAGTCTCCTTTTACCGACCCCGCTAGTAAAAAGTGAAAATTCCCTGATTTCATCTCAAATCGCCTGGCGACCTTCCAACAGTTCTTTGCCCCTTTATATCTTCCAGCTTTGACAGCCGTGGGCGCAGTAGCTCGACCTGCCAACTTTGCCTACACGTGGAGGTTCCCCTCTCGCCTGGCGGTTTCCGGCGAGCATTTTTTCTCGAGCTGCGGAAGCCAGCAGCCAGCATGGACGGCCTCGTCGGCCACTACGCTTCCGACAACTCCTCGTCCTCGTCCTCAGCTTCATCTTCCTCGTCTTCCTCTTCTCAGCCGCATGTTCCGACAGGCAACGGCGCTGATGCCGAAGACGATGACTTCAAAATTGTTTCCATCACTCCTGGCTCTCCCCTGATGTCTGCACAGCCAGGGACAGGCGCCCCCTTCCCAGCAGCCCCGTCGTTCGCCCCTCCCATCGGCCCGTCCCGCGCTCCACCTTCCACTCCAGCTCCCGACCCCGCTCCATCGCCATCTTTACGTCCCGCCTCCGCCTCCGCATCCTTCCCCGACCCTGGACTGCAGGCTTGGGTGGACGAGACGCTCGCTCTGCGCACCAAGGGCATCCGCTTTGAAGACAGTCTTCGCGACAATCCGCGTTTTCAAAATCCTGCGCTGTGCTCGAAGATGATCGCCTTCAACGGCCTCGACGAGTACGGAACCGACGTCGAAGGTCTTGGCGGTCCTGTGGATGAGGACGGGTTTTATGATGTAATTTCAAAGAGACAGCAGCAAATGGCTGAAGAGAGCGGCTCTGTGAGCAAGATGATGTTACAGCAGCAGGAGTTGGAGAAGCGGCGGCACCATGAAGAGGCAAAAGCAATCTAATCGCAACAGTTTAGGGGGATCTAACTGTCTAGCTCGTAGTTAAAATCTGGCGATGACTTGAGCCCAGAAGCATCAGAGGAGGGGGCGTCACGCTTCTCACCAAGGTCATCTAACATAACTGGACTCGCATCCACATCTACAGCGACCGTTCCGGATTTGTCTGACCAGTCACCCATAGCTCCGAGTGATTCGCCTGCAGCAAATCTCCTCTCAATCTCCTTCATCTGCTTTTCTCTCACCTCATCCTGCATTCGAAGCGCAGCGGCTTCTTCCATGGCTGCCTGTTCTGCCGGTGTGCTAAATGCGACACCTGATATTTCGTCCATCATCCCTTGTATCTGCTGCGGCGTAACATCTGTGGCGCTACCGGGTTTGCTGTTTTCCCCTACCTGCGCTGCCAAGTACTCACCAAGCTGCTCTACGGCAAGACCGGTCGCCACTTTGGCGGCCATCTCTTGTACAGCGGAAGCTGTCTGCTTGACCACCATAACAGGTTCGAGGCGCCCCAGCTCGTGAATGGCCAGCAGTTCGTCGTCGCCAAATTCGCTGGGCGGCACGAACAGAAATTCGATCTCATCTGTCCACCACGGTTCGAGTTCGCACTCTGCCGCCATCTCTTCGACCGTAAGCTCGTCATCCAACTCCAAAATGTAGGTAAAGAGTTCTTCACGTTTCTCCGTCCAGAATGGCAACAGACCAGCGCTCTCCACATCAACCATGACCGACACAAGCTCTTCTAGTGCGTCGAGGCGCGGGTCAGGTTCCGCCCAGATGAGAGTGCGAAGGATAATCTCCTCTGCCGCCGCCCGTGGCTTGGAGCGCATGCGAAGGGAAGCGGGAGCCTTCTGACGCTCCAGATGTGGCTCCATAAGTTTTTCTTGTAATTGCAGACGCTTGTCCATTTGCTCCACATTTTTCTTGTTCTTCATCCACTTTGCGGTGCTGGCTGACGGTTTGTCGCCACCACTTGGCTGAGAACTGCTCAATAATCTCTCGCGCTCCCATTTTGGCATCTCGTCAACTTGCCAAGGCGGTGGAGGCATAGTGTCCATCATCGCGGACGGGGAGTTCCTCGTCCAACTGGCAGCTTCGACGTCAATGCGCCTCATTATATTTTCAAACAGAACAGGGGTATGCCTCACATCAGTGCCACCACTCAAAGAGTCGGACCAGCGATGGACCAACATGGGAAGATTCAAACCGGGCGAAAGGCGCACAGCCTTGGCAACGAAGGCAGCAATCTGATCGAGTACCGAGATGGGACAGCCAGCAATCTTAGCTTCATCATCATAAAACTCGCCTCTGGCGATAGAAGACTTTGTCGATACCAGCCGCTGCATTCGCCTCTTATCTCTTTCATCAGCAGGTTGCGCGACAGGAAGCAAGCCCTCCGGTATGCCTTCTCCACGGTCCACGTAAGCCACAGCACTATTATTTCCCGCAGTCTCCCCGTCATCTCCGGTCTCACCTTTGAGAGTCGACAGCGAGAGTAGATTCTCACGGCGTATGTTGTCCGACAGGGACGATGACTGGCCAATACCACCTTCAAAGACAGGCAGATACTCGACATCAACATCGTCTCCGCTGCCCATGGCGCCAATCTCTGCCGCTTGCGCTACCCGTACGGCGGAGCCTTCGACATCGCGAGCGTCAAGGACGTCCTGCACAATGATTGAGACGCGCCACTCGATCCAGCCCAGCGCGGGCGCCTTCTCTCTGTCGAGGTGTGCGAGGTATGCCTCGACGGACGCGTTCTCACTCTCCAGATACTCGCCAACATCCTTGAACGGCGGTGGCGGACGGGCGATGTAGACGCAGGACACGTTCTCCATCAGCGGCAGCACCGTCTCGCACAGGCGAATACTGGCGGCCAGCCCGGCGTCGTCGCCGTCGAGATTGATAATTAACTTCCCCTGCAGCTTATCGCCGAGCGCTTGAATGCCCGCCCGAATGTGATCGGCAGACACGGCGGTTCCCATGGACGCGACAGCCGCAACCTTGTCCTTACCCTTGTCGTAAAGAGCGATGACGTCCATGTAGCCCTCAACAATGACCACCTTCCCATACTCCCGCTTCGACGGCGAGTCCATGCTCCCGTCGAGCATATCGAGGCCAAAGAGCGTCTTCTTCTTCTCAAAAACGGCGGAGCCAGGCCCGTTAATATACTTGGGCTCCGTCTCGCTCTCCTGCAGCAGGCGGCCAGAGAAGCTCAAAACCCTGCCCTCTCCGTCGCGAATGGGCAGGACGAGTCTGTTCCGAAACGTGTCGTAAATCCTGCCGCGCTTATTCACCTTCGCCACGCCCGCGGCAACACAGTCCTCCTCGGAGATTCCCAGGCCGGTCAAATGTGTCAAGCACGCTGTCATTCCACCTTCCGGCGGCGCGAGCCCAAAACCAAACGCCCTCGCCGCCTCCGCAGAGACGCCCCTCTTCTCCAAATACAGCCTCCCGTCTTGGTGCTTCTCGTACTGTGCGACGAAGAAGTCCTGCGCCGCCTCGAGCGCGGCCCTGATGCCTGCGCGGGCGCGCACGCCGTCGCCCCATCTGCGCCTCGGCGGCGGGGCGGGGCGGCTGAAGAGTGCGCGGGGCCTGGCGAGGGGCTGGGGCGGGTGAGTGATAACGACGTCTGCTATTTTCAGT
>JAULCF010655806.1:0-10657 GCA_032361265.1 Devaleraea mollis | reverse complement strand
TTTAAGTAATTTCAATTTATAATTTTCAATTTTAAATTTCCCTAAGATTCCAACAGGGTGACTAAATGTGTTTATAAAAATTCTGTATAGTTCTATATAAACCACTTCAATTCGTGGTTAGTTCTCGCTTATTATTCAAACAAGACAATTTAGATTTTTTAATCCCCTATGTCTTTTTGAAATAATTGTAAAATTAAGGTTTATTCACCGTTTTACTATAATATTTAGCGAATACTTAGTGGTTTTAAGCCAATAAACAATAGATAACTTATAATAGTTTAATATATTCAGTTAACCAATCTTTTACTTTCGTTTTCAATAAAACCTTTTCTAATAGAAAAATGGCAAAAAGAGCCGTTAATCCACCTAAAAAGACATCCATAATATAGTGATGGTTGGTATAAACGGCTGCGAACCAAATGCCTGCCATGATTATAAAGAATACAATAGAGGCGATTACCAATCGTTTTTTTATACCATAATAGACGAGTAAGACAGGAAAGGCAGAATGCAAAGAGGGAATAGCTGCAAAAACGTTCCCATTCTTCTCATACATGTCTTTAAAGACATTCACGCCCCAGAAATCATCAAAGCGCAATAGCCGAGCAGCACTTCCTGGTGTTCCCTCAATAAAATTAAACCCATATTCTTCCACATACCAAGGCGGAGCAGCAGGGTAGATATAATAAATAGTTAAGCCAACTAAATTAGTTAATAAGAATGCGGCAGTAAACTTTGCCATTGTATTTTTGTCTGTAAAAAATAGATAAATTACAAACAACATGGGAATTGGCACCCAGCAAAGATAAAAAGAAGGGGCTAACACATCTAAAAAGGTCGTTGAATTAGCCTTCGCATATTCATTGGGTGTTAAGATACCTTGTGCCGTTTCTATACCAAAAAGAGATTTTTCTAAATTGTATAAATTTTCAATATTGACGGGATTGACCATATAATTGGGGTAAATCCGTAAAGAATCATAAAGTAACCAATAGGCGATAAAAAATAGAAATGCCCAAAATATTTTCCTTGATAGCGGGAAGGCAAAATAAGCGCCTAAGGAGGCTAACCATAAATGTAAATGGTCTGGTCGCCAGCCGATTAGAAAATAAGCTAAACCTAAATAAGCCAAACTTACAACGGTGGCGACTATGATATTTTTTGAGGTAAACCTCTGGAAATCAGTACTCAATTGTTTGATTTTCTTGTATCGGCGAATTCGCCGTGTAATATAGTTAACCACTTTACTTGAAGGCGAATGAATTCGCCAATACAAATTGCTGGGCTGTACGTAGATTGAGATATAGAATTAGGCGTATATCTATAAGATGCACATTTTTACAAGATACCCTAATGTTCTGTGGAAAATAATTTGGTTGGGTTATAAGTTGAGGGAGACTTGTAGATATGCCATCCCGATAGCTATCGGGATGGCATATCTTATCTAGGGTGTGATTTTTTATACAGCTTGCCTTTCTCCAGTCGTTTTTTGTTCTTTATTCTTCTTAAATTGAGAACCAACAATAACATCCCAAAGTGGAGAACTTACGCCATATCCTGCATCAGGGTCTTTAAAGTGATGTTTTAAATGGTGGGTTTTTAATGCCATCCAAATTTTTCCTTTCATAGGCGCATGATGAATTGCATAGTGCAACATATCATAAAATAAATAACCTGCTAGGAATCCCGCAAAAAAGGAAAAGAAACCATCATGTACCACTACATTTCTAAACAAGAAATAAAATAAGGAAGCGAGTGGTAAACTAATGGCAGGAGGCATCACTAATCGCCAAGAATCATTGGGGTAATCGTGATGAACGCCGTGAAAGATAAAGTGCATGCGTTTACCTATTTTTCCTGGTGGCTCATAATGAAATAACCAACGATGTAAAACATATTCGGTAGCCGTCCAAACACCAATACCTGCGGCAAACCAACCTGCAACTTGCAGTAAACCAATACTTTGACTAGTAAAGGCTAGATACATTAAGTAACTGATGGCGGGAATAAAGATAAAAAGGGGAACAGACCAATGTACTTTTGAAAACAATTCAAAAAAACTGCTTTTAAACATTCGTACACTTTCGTCTTTATTGGAAACGTATAATTTTTTCATTAACCTTTGTATATCTCAATGAATTAATCGAATTTTAAAATCTTACTGACCACTTTGTTCCATCAACACTTTTCTACTAAAATTTAACCGTTGAATAGCCGTTATATTCGCCATTACCGCTAAAATAGCTAAAGGAAAGGTAAAGAAAGTAATGGTTTCAAAAACAGGAATTGGCGCCCAATCTGGACTAAATTGAAAATCACCGCCATAAGTCGCAGAGAAAAAGCCACAAATCATCGCCGAAATTCCTATAATCAAAATTCTTTCTGGTCGTTGCATTAAGCCGACACTACATTCTACGCCTAATCCTTCTGCTCTTGCTCTAGTATAACTCACCATCACCGAACCAATCATTGCTACAAAAGCAAAAATGGAACTCAAAAAATAATCATGAGAAACAAGGTACCAAATAATACCTAGAAACATGATCATTTCACTATAACGGTCAATCACCGAATCAAATAAAGCCCCAAATGGATTCGCCATATTTCCGACTCTCGCCAATCGCCCATCTATCATATCAAATAAGCCAGCAATTAGGATAACTAGCCCAGCCCAGCCTACATAAGAATGGTCTGCTCGATCGCCTTCTTCCGCTCCAATAATTAGAATAATGGTTGCTACAAAATTAAGGAGTAGGCCAAACATCGTAATCATATTAGGCGTAATGCCCAATTTGAGTAAGAGTGAAATAAGTGGATTAATACTTTTATAGACCAATTCTTGGCCTTGATCTTTTAAGGTCATAGTAGATGCTTGTGAGCGCAAAATTAATCTTTTGTGATGAATTCTTTTTGGAATGGGGGAATAATTTGCTTTAAGATGACATTATAGGAAGGTGATTTTTGTCAAGGGGTAACAGTTGTCGGCTGTCCGTTGTCAGTTTTAACTAGCGTGAAACCGACAACGGACAACCGATAACTGTCTAGAACTCTACATAAACCCGAGCCCGAATACCCAAACCTTTCACTCCAAATACCTGTGGTAAGTTCGGATTATCCAAATAAGTGAATCGTTTGACTAAATCTACTCTTAATACTTTAAAGATATTTAATACCCCAACACTTCCTTCTATATATGGTCTATCACTTAGTGTGAACGTTTCTTTTTGAGGTTCGCCATTCTCATCTAAAATGACTTCTCCATTATCATCTATTTGATTGGTGAATTGGATTAAACCTGGATTTTTATTCGGGTCATTCTCACTCGTCAAGCCACCATAAATCATTTTAAGTGTGACCACTTCTCTTAATTTCAAACGCTTAAATAGTGGAAGTCTATTGAAAATAAAGCCATTAAAATAATGACGGAAATTAATTTTGATATATTCATCACTTGCAAACTCCAAGAAATTCATCATATTGAAAGCTCGAATCTGGTAGAGTACTGACTGATTGGCTCTTGGGATATGTAACAAGGTATAAGGAATATTCTTTCCGAAAATTTTACCAATTTCAAAATCTACATTGGTGAAACCTACAACAGATAAGTGAAATTTCTTGAATGCGCCAAATCTTAACTGATGGTAGGAATAGTCGCTACCAAACAAGCCTTTAGGCGTACCATAATAAGAAAACTGGAAAATTGGGTGCTTATTAAAAATAGGGTAGCGATTGATTTTTCCTTGAAAATAATCGGCATTCGGTGCCCACCTAAAATTGAAACCAATTTCCGTGGTACGGATTGCTTCTAAACTTTGTGGTTCTCCATTATCGCCTGTGAAATCAAAAGTTAACCGACCGATTGCTCTTTGTTTTAAGCGTTCTATTGTCGCATGAAAAGTCAAATTACTTCTGGTTTCTTTGTAATAATCTATTCTTGCCGAGCCATATAATAGCATTCTATCTGCGATACCTCGTCGACCAATCGCTAAAAAGACATTATCTTCACTAATAAAATCTACTTTAAGTCCAGGGAATTTTGTCTCTCTTGTATAGCCTGCTTGTATATAATGTTTAGGATTGTCTTCAGAATTTTCATTAAAAGACCAGAGGGCAGTAGCAGCCCCTTTTACTTGTTTATCTCTAAATCCGTAAGCTAAATAAGCATCTAAACTTAGTTTTGGATGGAAATTAATATTCGTTCTTCCGCCAAATCGAAGCCTGAAACCCTCTACTGCATTTCCACCATAAAAAGAGTTGATAGGGCCCACATCAAATTTGCCAACAGGTGTATAACCTGTTGCTAAAAAAGAGACAATATTTAGAGCCCTTTTGAATGCAGGTACTCTTTGTAAAGTGTCAATCATATGATAAGCCCCTGCTTCTTTATCTGATAAGGCAATTGGTCGTTTCTCTTGCCAATAATCATCTTCAATTTTTCTGGCATCCTCTTTCTCAATTACAAACTCTGGAACATCATAAATTTCATCAGGTTGAGGCGTATTGAAAATATGATTGTTGTAATGCGCTGTTCTAGTTCCAAAAGCGCCGATTCCTTTTTTTGTGAGGTTATAATCGACCACAATTTTATCCTTGGAAATAATATATTTTCCATTTGGACCTGGGGAGAACTCTTGTTCTATTAATAAATCTTGAACGAAGTTTAGATTGATATCATCTACTACACCCATTTTTACTTTCAATAATTGATAAGTAGAATCGAGGGCGATATATAAGTTACCATTAAATCCAAAATTTCCTTTAACCTTGGGAATAAATGCCATGTCAATGGCTTTTTTGCCTTGGTATTCAATCGTATCAATGATATAAAAACGATAAAAATCGAGCGCAATAGCAGAAAGCGGCATCGTAAACTCGTTCCCCATTAAGATAGTCTTGCCACTATAAATATCAATCTCGTCATAAAGGTAATCCATAATGGTCGTGACGGATTCTTCATCTAAGTGATTTTCCAGTTTAGTTGCTTTGATTGCTTCTCTATATTCCCGTTTTTTATCCTTCTCCTTACTGTAGTAAACTTTAGAATTAATTTCTTGTAGGAAAATGGGCAAAAAAGGTTTGCCATTTACTTCAGAAGTATCGACAAAATCAAAAATAAATTGGAATTTTTTAAAGGCTTTTCTATCTTTAAATTTATCCGTAATATTATTAATGTCTAGTTCTACTTTCTCATATTTATCATACTCGTAATGGTCGTAACTAGAGAGACTATTCGCATCTTTTTGACCAATTACTTTCCGCATTAAGTCAACCGCTGGATTATTTTTTTTGCGATATCGTTTTTTCTTAGCTTTGACGACAATTTCTTGATCAAAAGTAATGGCCTCTGATGCTAATTCGACATCCACTAATTGTCTTTCTCCTAGTTGGATAGTCGTGGAAAAAGTAGAATATCCAATAAAGGAAACCTCTAAAGTTTCGGTAGCAAACTGGGAAGATAATTCGTAATAACCATCAAAATCGGTGGTTGTTCCAATACTAGTTCCCTGAAAAGCAACAGCCACAAAAGGAAGTGGTTCTTTTGTTTCTTTGTCAATGACCGTACCTCGAATACGGGTTAACTTGTCGCTACTTTGTGCCAATAAAGACGGAGTGGTAAAAATACAAGTGAGTAGTAGTAAAATGCTAAAACATTTACTAGTAATAAGTTTCATCTTATGAAGTTGAATGTGTGTGTAGTAACTCTGTGTTGATTTATTTTCAACCAAATTTAAAGGCAAAAATAGCGCCTTTTTTAAGTTAAATGAAGTCATTAAGTGATTTTTAAAAATATTCGACTAGTCAGGGTTCGTTATTTTTGCTCCTTAAATGCAAAAAAATGAATGTAAGTATAGCCTTACAGAAATCCTCAAGTTCAATTTAAAGTTCAATCTCAAGACGAAAAGTAAATGCTTGCGTTTGAAATGGAGTTTGAGTTTGAAGTTTTAATTTATATATTTCCCCTTTTTCTATTAGTCGATATTTTATAGCTAAAGTCACAAAATACCGAAATATCGAATAGATTTTATTTATAATGAGATGATTTGGCAATTGGTTCAAATACCTTCAATACTTTAGACGAAAAATTGACCTAATTTGACGAATTATTTGTCTATTCACTTCACTAGACTATTTAACAGAGGATTACCCCTATTTTTTGAATGAAAATCATCAAATAAATAAATAACTATCCCCATGTGACGCTTGCCTTGAATTATTCGTCTATAAAATAGGACATCTTATAAAAAATAATTACATTTGCTTAATAATAATATCAACACCCCTCCTTACTCCCATTGTATTATTAATAATTCCCCCTTCATTTAATATTCTTTACAAAGATATTCCCCCTTATTTAAACTTTGATGGTAAAATTATACCTTTAAAGTACCCCTTATTTATTTCCCCCTTTTTTAAGAAGTAGAGCAAAACTATGAACAATTAGGAATTTGATATTACTTAGTCTTATGTTGTGGAATACTACATCACAGTAGACACATAGTAAGTCAAAAAATGGTCAACTAGTTAGTACAAGTAGTTTATTTACAATGAATTACATCGTTAACAGAACCGATTTTTAATTTCATCCTAAAATTGTTTTCTCTCCTTTAATTAAACCACTTCTCCACTTACTTACCACTTTTAGTTTTTTGAGTTGACCTCAAAAGACCCAATCGATTATTGTCTACAATAATATATTTTACTAACAAAAATTATGAACAATGAATCAACTCTACCGCATCTTTATGATGGTGCTTTGTCTGCTCGCATTTAATGCTAAAGCAGAAACCCCGCCACTAAAGGCGGATTTTTTCACTACTTGTGCAGATAGAACGGCAAGTAATACTACACTATGTTTTTCTGGTACTAATCAAGGATTAAACTATGGTGGCTACATTTTATTAGATGGCTATAGCAACTATTATCGAATAGCGAATGGTCGTTTTGTGGAATCTTTAGATGGTACTGCTCGATTGACGGGAAATTGGATTAATGTGGATAACGGAGATGTTCGTTTCGATGTGGATATTCAACTTTCGGGTAGGACTTCCACTACGCCTGCGAATAGTCCTAAGGCACACCATTGTTTGACTCCCAATACTAGTGACTTCTATTATTATACCCATACTAGTGGTACTTTAATAGGAAGAAGAGATATGGCGGGAGCTAGAATTAATGTATCTAGATTTGCTGAGGCTTTTCAAATAGGAATCGGAGCGAATGTAACCAACACGCAATTAAGTTTTGGTGCGAGTGGATGGTTAATGCTAACTTTAGAAAGCCAGCCAAGTAACGGGACTCATCTAGTTATTGAACATGGTAACAATGGTCAAAATGGAGATATTAACATGAATTTGAGTGGCGGTCCAATCGATTGCACAAATAATTCTGGTGAGATTACCTTGAATTGTCCAAACGATATTACGGTTACAGCAGGACAAGGACAGAATGGAGCAACGGTTAATTTTTCTACACCTAACGCAACGACTACTTGCATGATAGGCAATGGAGTTAATTGTGATGCCATTTCTAATAATATTTCTGGTTTTAAATATTTGGGTGAATATCAAGGTAGTAAATATTTCTGTTCAAATACAAGTGATTTTACGTATTCACAGGCGAAATCAATGGCTATGCAGAATGGAGGCTATGTAGCAGTTGTATGTAGTGCTGGTGAAAATGAATATTTACGTAGCTCCCTTTTAGCGGAGGAGGCATGGATTGGGTATTCTGACGAAATGACAGAAGGAGACTTTCGATGGGTAAATGGAGAAAATTGTAGTTATACCAATTGGAATGGTGGAGAACCTAATGATACGCATACTTCTGATGCTTATAATCATGCGGATCATACTATTTTAAGTAGAGATAATGGAAAATGGTACGATAGAAACCAAAATGGGCGCTATGAGTTTATCATGGAAGTTCCATGTCAAAACGAGATGCAACCAGGCAATGTAACAGTCAATCAAACGGCAGGACCAGCTTCTGATAGTAACTTTTCTGTCGGGATGACTACTGTTACTTTTGAGGCTATAGATGCTTGTGGAAATACAGAAACTTGTTCTTTTAAAGTAACAGTTAATCCTGCACCAACAGGCGACATTACACTTGTGTGTAATAATGACATTACAGTAACCGCAGCCGTTGGACAAACAGGTGCAGCAGTTACGTATAATGCACCTTCTGCGAACACAACTTGTTCCTTAGGAGGCTTAAACGTAAGCCGTACAGCAGGTCCAGCATCTGGTAGTACTTTCCCAGTTGGGATGACTACGGTTACTTATGTAGCAACGGATGCTTGTGGTACCTCAGAAACTTGTTCTTTTAATGTAACAGTAAATCCAGCGCCAACGGGTGATATTACGCTAGTTTGTAATAATAATATAACGGTAACCGCAGCAGTTGGACAAACAGATGCAGTTGTTACGTATAATGCACCTTCTGCGAATACAAGCTGTTCCTTAGGTGGTTTAAATGTAAGTCGTACAGCAGGTCTAGCATCAGGAAGCGTTTTCCCAGTTGGGATGACTACGGTTACTTATGTAGCAACGGACGCTTGTGGTAGTTCAGAAACTTGTTCTTTTAACGTAACGGTAAATCCAGCGCCAACGGGTGATATTACGCTTACCTCTTGCAGAACTGAAGATATAAATGAGGTAGCTGTACCTAACCTTGGGGGGGTAAGAATTTCTTTTGTCATACCTACCGCAACAACTACTTGTACAACTGGTGGATTAAATGTAGTGCAAACAAGCGGACTAGCTTCTGGCGAAATTTTCCCAGTAGGCGTAACTGTTGTATCTTATACGGCTACAGATGCTTGTGGTAATACAGAAATTTGCTCCTTTAGCGTAACGGTGGTAGAAGAAGAGCCAACTGGCGCTAAAGTAGGAGATTTTGTATTTCGTGATAATAATGGAAATGGTATTCAAGATGCTGGTGAACCAGGCTTAGAAAACATCTTTATTTTATTAACAAATACGACAACAGGCCAAGTTAAGTTTATGACTTCTGGTTCTGATGGAATGTATATGTTTGGAGATTTAGAACCAGGTACTTATAACTTAAAGTTTGTAGGTCAGCCAGGTGATTTGATTGGTTCTGACTCAGGTCAAGGAAACGATCCAACAAAAGATAGTGATATTGACCCTGTAACTGGAATTACGGCAGATTTTGTTTTAGGAGCAGGAGAAGTTAATAACGATATTGATGCTGGTTTTAGACCAAGAAATGTACAACCTGATCCAGCGATCATTGGTGACTTAGTCTATAATGATGCGAATGGAAACGGACGAAGAGACAATGGAGAAGCAGGAGTGCCTAATGTAACGGTGAAGTTGCAAGATGAAAATGGAACAACTTTACAGACGGAAGTAACAAATGGTAATGGAAACTATTCCTTTACAACCACTCCAGGTACTTACAAAATAATGTTTAATACCCCAACGGGTTTCGTGAGTAGCCCTCAAACAGGAAATGCAGCGGATGGTATTAATGATGATAATGATAGTGATCCAAATACAGGTATGACGAATGTTTTCACAGTTGTGGCTGGCGAAACTAATAATACGATAGATGCAGCCTTCACCCCTGCGCCAGACCCATGTTTGGCAGATGCGGGAACATTGTCTGGTGGAACTAGCGTAACAATTGTTGCTGGTCAAGCACCAGTTAGTGCAACACCAAACGGTAATGGAACACTTCCTACTGGATATAGCAGACTTTATGTATTAACTGCTGGAGCAGAATTGGTGATTCAACAAACAAGTAATACACCAAACTTTACAGTAACAGCGGCAGGAAAGTATACGGTTCATACGTTGGTTTATGACCCAACTACTTTAGATTTAAGTATAGTTGTACCTGGTTTGACGACAGGTTTTGATGTGAATAGTATTTTAATCCAAGGTGGTGGTACTATTTGCGGGGCTTTAGATGTAGCTGGCGCAATGACAATTGTAGAAAATCCAACTACAGGTTGTCCAGGTAATGTGACGGATGCTGGACAGATTGGCTCGGATGAAAATCCTACTGCATGTGGTCCTTTTGATCCTGCGACTATTACAAATGTAACTGCTCCTACTGGTGGAAACGGTGCGGTAGAATATATTTGGTTGGCTTCTACTACAGGTTGTCCGACACAATTAACTGATCAAGTAACTGGTGCAACTGGCGAAAGTTATGATCCAGCTACAATCTCCCAAACGACTTATTTTGTTCGTTGTTCTCGAACAGTAGGTTGTACGGTTTGGATAGAAAGTAACTGTGTAGTTAAAACCGTAGATGATTGTGGAACAGGCGGAAATTTAGACTGTAATGATGCAATCATAATAGGCGAAGAAGGAAAAGTAACGATTTCAAATATTGCAGCGAGTGCAAAAATAGAAATCTCTGGCCCATCAACTAGTTGGGCACAGCAGTTAGTTTGTGAAGGTGGATGTAATAGTATGGAAATGGTGACTGGCTTAAGTGCTGGAGAATATAACATAACTATTCAAAGTTTTAACCCTTACTGCTACAATCGAGTGACCGTAACAGTTACTGCTGGTGGCGGTGGCAATCCATGTGATAATGCAGGTGGTGATTCAGATGGTGATGGTGTTTGTGATAATGTAGACAATTGTGATTTTACAGCGAATCCAGACCAAGCAGATAA